>AWUE01014774.1:0-118026 GCA_001974825.2 Corchorus olitorius
TTTTTAAAATCTTTTTAGATTTTCTTTTAATTTCTTTTTATCTTTTAATAAGTATTGGTTGGACAATTCATTTAACTTAAATGGGTATGAATATGTCAATATTAGCAAGAGGATTTTAATCTTTGATTAATGATAAATAGAATTTTTTTTTTTAAAAACATACTTTCAATCCGAAAAAATCTTTGTGCATGAGTTTTGATGTTGTTTTACTTGAACGATTTTGAATGATTGAGTTTTGAAAGTTTGAAGGTTGAGAGAATTTGAGAGAATTGAAAATTTTGAAGTTTGAAGAAAATAAAGTAAAGGGCAAAATAGTCCAAGGGGGCGGTGGCTAGTAAAAGGGGGCGGTATTTAGTAATACCCTTTCTAAAACCCTAGCCAATTAATGTCATAAATTTAGAGACTTACCCTGTAAATCTCATCTAGTGAAACTAGGGGCTAAACCTGGTACTAAATTTGTAGCTAAATTTTAGGAAGAAATCTGACTTTTCAAAATCTTATTAGTCGGGACCACGGATGACATGGTGGACCCGATCCACCTAATAATTTCTCCATTTTTCAGCAAACTCAATAAATTATGTGATTATGTTTTTGATTCTATTGTGTAGCATTTAAAATTAATATAAATATTTGATGCACCGACAGTTAATAAATTCTATACATTATTAATGGATCTCAGATCTCAAGCTGCGACCTCATTTGTAGCAAATTTCAAAACTTTAAAGGTCCTCCAAGATAAGTATACAATAATTCTAATTACTTTAGCCTTAAACATTGCTTAATCAGACTAAAACTAATTAGCTAGGTTAAAGAGTAAAGAGTCTTATAACCTAACATTATTGCCTCTCCCTCCTTTATCTGTTATTTACCCTTTTGTTTTTTCATCACAACTCTAAAATCTAGTTCACACAACCATGTTTTTTTTTTTTACTCTGTTTCAACCAAGATTGAATTTGTAACTGTTGTGATTAAACAAGCCTAAAATAACAAACAAGAACAATAAGATTTTACGTGGTTCGATCAATATGATCTACATCCACGGGCAGATAGAGATTCTTATTGATTTGGGAGAAAACACAGTACATCAAAAATACAAGATATCGACCACTTATATAAAACATAGGGTACTTAGTTCCTATTTTGACTAGGAGAACTAATCCATACCGTGCGGGGCGAAGCACCCCTACACGGCTACACCTGTTCTGCGTCTTCCCCGCCACTAAATTTGTAGCTCCACAAATATCGGGTCGGGTCACAAATCGGGGCCGGGTCAATAAGAATTCCAAAGACACAAATATCAATTAACTCCAACAATCAAAACCCCTTGGTAAAAAATAAATAAATAAATAAATAAATAAATAAAATAAAATAATTCAAAACCCCCAATCAACCAAAAGTTATAATAAAAGACAAGGTCTTATGCCAAACCACGGCTTTGATTTAAAGGGAGGAAATTTCTATTTTTTTGCTGAAAGGAGGTAAAAGTACCCGGAAGGTCCCTGTACTATACGAAATGTTGATTTTGGTCCCTGTACTTTTTTTTTTCTACAAATTCGTCTCTATACTATCAGAACCTATCACCCGAGATCCCTCACGTTAGTGTGCCGTGACAGGCCCGTCAAATATGCTGACGTGGCACTAACACCGTTTTTTTTGCTGATGTGGCAGGTGACACGTGGAATAAAAATTAAATATTTTTTTAATATATTTTATTTTATTGAAATTTATTTTGGTAAAAGTATCCGGGAGGTCCCTGTACTATACGAAATGTTGATTTTGGTCCCTCTACTTTTTTTTCTACAAATTCGTCCCTCTACTATCAGAACCTATCACCCGAGATCCCTCATGTTAACATGCCGTGACAGACCCGTCATATATGCTGACGTGGCACTAACACCGTCTTTTTTGCTGACGTGGTAGGTGACACGTGGAATAAAAATTAAATATTTTTAATATATTTTATTTTATTGAAATTTATTTTTTAAAAAAATATTAAAAAAGAAAAAGAAATCTGAATTTTTTTCCACAAACACCAAAACAATTTCTCTCTCCTCAATAAAAGATCAAACACCCATCTTTTTAATGAACCAAGGAAGAACATTTTGAATGTTCTAACTCCAAAACCCATAAGGGAAAAAAATTTCTTCAAAATTTTTTAAAGAAAGCAGAAAGCATCCTTGCAATCTCGTAAAACCAGCACTGACCAACTGCAGTCCAACGGCCATTGCCTGAAACAATAGGCAGTTCACTGGTTGAATTTGCATGGAATTAAAGCAAGGTTATAATTACAAGTAATTAATTAATTATAGTAGTAATACCTTGATAAGCAATGGATTATTAGCTGTTAAAGTCACAAAAGTTAGATAGGTTCCGCCAATCATCCTTGCAAGTGAGAAAATTACAGCAAACGTGATCTGTTGAAATTCAGATTTCTTTTTTTTTTAAAAAAAAATAAATTTCAATAAAATAAAATATATTAAAAAAATATTTAATTTTTATTCCACGTGTCACCTGCCACGTCAGCAAAAAAGACGGTGTTAGTGCCACGTCAGCATATTTGACGGGTCTGTCACGGCATGCTAACGTGAGGGACCTCGGGTGATAGGTTCTGATAATAGAGGGACGAATTTGTAGAAAAAAAAAGTACAGGGACCAAAATCAACATTTCGTATAGTACAGGGACCTCCCAAATACTTTTACCGCTGAAAGGATGATTAGTTGAAGTGATCATCCCTATTTCTCCTGTCTCTTTTGCTTTTATGGCAATTATATCCCTCTTGAATGTATGTTCTTAAAAGAAATTATTTAAGAAATAATAAAATGGGTGAAGGCAAAAATTGGTGATGAATGAATGATTTTTTCTCGTGCCTTATTTCTTATCAAATATAAATAGAAAATTTAAGAAATTAGAAATCATGAAAATGGCCGATCTATATATTCTACTTTGCAATCTCGATTTACATAGTCAAAACCATTTAAGAAGAAACAAGAAAATTCGATTGACTATTTTTTTTTCATGAAATTGAAATTTATAGATACTCCATTTACTTTGGAGGGCTTTCAAAAATTTATAAATAATTTTTGAATTCATGATTTCAGTAAGATATTTTTGTCCAACGTCAATATCCTAATTCCTAAGTTACAATTTTCTCTTAATAAAACAATTAGTTTTGTCTAATACAAGTCAAGTCTACGGATGGCAAATTGGCAATGGAATAAAATGGAATAGGACAAGCTAGGGTGCTAAGATTCCACTTCTATCTGATTCCAATTATCCAAAGTAATAACAAAAGTATCAATTCCGTTCAATTTCCCGCAAATTACACGCTATTCGTCTGATTTCTAACTTAATCCAAGATACTACTCATACTAAACGTCATAAATACCACTTTGCATCCTTAAGTTTATATGAATTGTTATTTTACACCCAACTTTTTTATTTTGACCCAAACACACCCTAAAGTTTTATTTTTGTGCCACTTTACACTCTCTGTCCGATAGGACAAACGGATCGGTCACGGCGTTCGACGTGGCATGCCACGTAGACAAAAAATGACATGTGGCACGTATCCTTTTGTGCACATGGCATGCCATATGTCACTTTTTGAAATACATGGCATGTCACGTGTCACTTTTGGGTACACATGGCGTGATACGTGTCACTTTTTTGTACACATGGCGTGCCACATGTCGCTTTTTGGTACACGTGGCATGCCACGTCGGACACCGTGATAGAGTCGTTTGTCATACCGTGAAGGAGGGTGCAAAGTGGCACAAAAATAAAACTTTAGGGTGCATTTTGATCAAAATAAAAAAAATTGGGTGCAAAATGACAGTCCGTACAAACTTAAGGGTGCAAAGTGGCATTTATACCCATACTAAACAATCATGATCTTGATGCCAAAAAAAAAAACAATCATGATCTTAGCTTATTAATTTGTTTGGCCTATTTAAATAATAAAGTTGCTTCTCTAAAATGGTAAATTACATTATTGTGTACTTTCTCTATTCTAATTTATGTGTCACTTTAGAGTGAAATTTTTGTTACATTCTGTGTGCATTGAACTAAAATAACAGATAGATTTTTTCACTAAAAAAATGACATATAGATTTGAATGGAAGGACTAAGGAGTATATTAAATTAAACATGAAAATCTTAAAAGGACACTTCTCTAGGATAAAAAAATTCCCCCAAAACGACAACGACTGTTCTTGTGAAATGGAGCATTATCCGTAGTTTGAACTCTTCAAATAAATGTCGGTCTTTTTGTGCCACTTTTTCAAACCTCCAAGCCACAGACGCAATTGTAATTTTGTCTATACCCTTTGCCAAGAATCTTTCAAAGATGCACAATTGCAATTTTCTAGTAACTTTCTGAAAGCTATATATTTTTGATTTGCAAAGGATATGCAAGCATGTTTATGTTTAAAGATAATTAAGCGTTGTCGCTGTGGAGTAAAGACTCGGGGTTGAAAACTGAAAAGTGAATATGACCCAAGCCAATCAAAATATGGCATGTGGGTGATCAAATAGTACCAAATGAATTCCTATATAAAGTGTTGCACTTCCGCCATAAGATTGAGATTAAGCAAATAGATTACTATATACTATACAACAATATGGCAAAAAAGTTGTTGTTTTTGTGGATTTTGATAATATTGTTGGTCCAAATTATGCATGGGAACTTAGGTTGCCATGTGGAGGAGAGAAAGGCCTTGCTTGAATTTAAGGCTTATGTCAATTCAAATGGGAAAAATGCACACCATTTTCTCCCTTCGTGGGTTGATAAGCAGATTGATTGTTGCCTTTGGGAGAGAGTTACTTGCTCCAACATCACACGTCATGTGGTTCACCTCTCTCTCGGCAGTCTCTTGTCGTCGCACCACGAAAATATTCTTCCACTTAACATTTCAATATTCCAACCGTTCATGGAGCTAAGACTTCTTAATTTATCAACAAATGGGATTTGGATTGAGGATGGGCATAAGCGTAAGCTAATTACTTTCAAATTTTGAGATACTTTATTTATTTTATAAGCTTATTTTTTCTTCTTTTTTCCTATCCCATCCGATATTTAGAACTTTACTCGGACTAATTCAAATCCGACCTGTGTCGCGCATCTGGTCTTGATGGGTGAGTCTACCAATAATAAGTTTCATTTCTTTATATTTGAATGTGGAATTGTTTTTTAGGTTCAAGGGGCATGTTGAAATTGAAACAGCTGGAGACCTTGGATCTTTCTTACAACAACTTTACTAATAGCTCTCTCCACTCCTTGAGTGCTCTCACGTCTCTTAAGAATCTGAATCTCAGAATGAATAATTTGGAAGGACACTTCCCTGTTAGAGGTACGTAATTAAGTTAGTAGATTATCATATATGCACTTTTACAAGTATGTATCTATTAATTATGCATATATTCCAATATGATTTTGTTTTATTTTCAATCGGATTGGTATACACATCTAACTAGCTTAGGCCAAATGACTTAATACCTTTTTCTCCCTTTAATTTGTAGCGTTTGGACGTTTTGTCCCATGAACTTCAATTTTGAACATTTTGCCCCCTGAATTTCAATTTTGGGACGTTTTGCCCCCTTAGGCTAACGACACCGTCAAGATGCTGACGTGGCATTGCCACGTCAGACCAACCCGACCCACATGACATTGTCACGTCAGACCAACCCGACCCACATGACATTGTCACGTCAGCATCTTGACGGTGCTATTAGTCCGAGGGGGTAAAACATCCCAAAATTAAAGTTTAGGGGGTAAAATGTCCAAAATTGAAGTTTATGAGCAAAACGTCCAAACACTACAAGTTCAAGAAGAGAAATGGTACTTTTTCCTAAGCCAAATTGATGACCAAATTAAAAAGTTGGGAAAAAATTGAATTACGGGCATATATATCTCCAAAGGCTTATGCGGAGAAAAAGAAAAGAAACTATAGTTGAAATTTAATTAAATGTTGTTTGAAATAATTAATAGTTTATTAATTAAGTATCATCTTCATGCAGAATTATCGGTTTTGGAAAACTTGGAGTCATTGGACTTGGAAGACAACATGCTTGAAGGCTCTCTAACACTGCAGGGTAATTTTATGGGAAATTATATTTGTATTTAGTTTACCTTCGTTAATGCTATATATTTCTTTGGTTATAATAAATAAATCGATATTATTCAAATAAAATTTGATTTGGTATAAAATAGCGTTTGACATAATCGTTATATTTACTGTCATATCTTAGATTTAAAATATTTATCAAAACTAAGTAAGCTGGAATACTTGGATCTTGGAGGAAATAAATTCAAGAGCAACGATTTTGTGATGTGTTTGGTATCTCTTCCGTCACTTAAATCTCTCAATCTTAAATGGAATTATATGGAGGGCTGTTTGTGTGACCAAGGTATGTCTTATATTTAATTTAATTATTTGGTTAATTAATAACATTATTATTCAAATAAAGTTTGATTTGATCATATAAAAGTTATAATGTTGACATGACATGACCCATATCTTAGATTTCAAACATGTTACAAAACTAAGTAAGCTGGAATACTTGGATCTTGGAGGAAATAGATTCACGAACAAAGATATTGTGATGTGTTTGGGAGCTCTCCCGTCCCTTAAATTTGTTAATCTCAATGGGAATTCTATGGGGGGACCTTTGACTGACCATGGTATGTATTATATTTCTTTGCTTTATATTATATTTATTAATACTATTCAAATGAAAGTTTGATTTTGACATAATTATATCATCATTAATTTAAATATTACTGCCCATATCTTAGATTTACAAGCTTTATCAAAACTAAGTAAGCTGGAGTACTTAAATCTTGGAGGAAATAAATTCAAGAACAAAGATATTGTGAGGTGTTTGGGATTTCTCCCGTCGCTTAAATCTCTCAATCTTACTGGCAATTCTATGGAGGGCTTTTTGTCCGACGAAGGTATGTATATATCTTCATTAATTACCAAATAATTACTTTAATAGCTTTTTTATATAAGAGATAATCATCATAATTTTGTACTCTTTTATTATATGTTTGATGATAGATTTGAAGACTTTAACAAGACTGGAGGTATTAGATTTGAGTATGAATAATTTGGTTGGGAACATTCCATCAAGTGTGGCGGAACTCACATCACTCAAGGCAATATCCTTGGCAGGCAATTATTTTAATGACACTTTACCGGCAGGTAATGATTTTTTTTAACTGGGTTTTCGGAATTATAATTTTTTTTACTACTCATCAACATGATATTGAAATATATTACAAATTAAGAGATAATCCTCTTCTATCCCAAAATGCGAACTCGCTCGAGACTCCCACAAGTAGTCTCAAGGTTTAACTACTGGATGTCCCCTCCTGGATAAAGAATATCGTTAATATACTTGTTTTCAAATATATTTTTGAAAAATTTTTGTATGAAATAATTTTTACAGAATCCATAACAAGAGATTGATATGATCTTTCCATTACTTGCCAGGTATATGTGAACTGAATGGACTTGAAGAGTTAGATCTTGCCTATAATAGTTTGGAAGGAATAATTCCCCCATGCCTATACAATATGACTACTCTTCGGTTCATTGATCTTAGCCACAATCATTTTGATGGCACACTCAACTTCAGTTCGCTAGCAAATCTCAATAAGCTTGAGATGATCATACTCACTTGTGATGGTAACAAATTGAAGACAGATGCCGAATATGTTGATCAAATCCCATTGTTTCAATTGCGGGTATTGAAGCTCTCTCACTGTAATTTGGAATCTATTCCTAAGTTTCTTCGTCACCAATATCGACTGCAAGCAATTGATCTCTCTCACAATAACTTGAGTGGCACGTTCCCTACTTGGTTAGCTGAAAACAACACTGGCTTGGAATTCTTGAATCTAAGAAGCAATTCCTTTTCTGGTCAATTCTATCCCTCAACAAATTCTATGAGAAATCTTCAGTGGATTGATGTCTCAAGCAATGAGTTAAGTGGGAAGCTTCAAGATGATATTGGAAAGATATTTTTGAATGCAAAATTGATGAATTTGTCCAACAATCAATTTGAAGGTAATCTCCCAAACTCCATTTGTGTCAATGGAATGTTAGAGGGATTGGATTTGTCAAACAATAATTTCTCAGGAGAGATACCTAAGGAGTTGTTCTCATCTTGCACCAACTTAAAGCTCTTAGTGTTATCCCATAATAAATTCCATGGTGAAATCTTTTCTACCAACTCAAGTTCTTTAAAGAACCTCCAGTTGAGAGACAATCAGTTCACAGGTAATCTATTATTTCTCTCAAACATTTTTGATCAAGTTGCAGCAATGGATGTTTTGGATGTTAGCAACAATAAATTTGAGGGTCAAATTCCTAGTTCCATTTTTAATTTAAATTGGATAGGGATACTTGCTTTAGGGAATAATTTGTTTGAAGGAGAGTTTCCTTGTAAAGGAAGGAAGCCTTTAAAGGTTGATTACTTGGACATTTCTTACAACTTTCTCAGGGGACCCTTACCTTATTGCTTTCAATCAGATTATTTAAAGCAACTTCATGTTGAGGGGAATCGATTCTCGGGTCCAATTCCAAGCCCTCTTCTGAATTTCTCAACTTTGAGGGTGTTGAATCTTAAACATAATCACTTGGTTGGCAATATTCCATTCTCGATTAATGGAACACACGAACTCCTAAGCTTGAGGATTCTCTTATTAGGGGACAACTCCCTAGATGGTGCAATTCCGGAGCTCGTGTGTCGATTGAAGAATATAAGCATCATGGACCTCTCTAACAACTTCTTCTCAGGGCCATTACCTTCATGTTTGTACAATATTTCATGGGGGAATGTTGACATTACTTCCATAAGCCTGTCTCAAGAATGCCTTGGTGCCTTCACTCCTCCTCCAGACTATGAAGTAGATAGACATTTGTTAACTAATCCAGTTTTTCTTACCAATTTTGAATTTCCCAAGATGGAAGTTGAGGTTGATTTCATAACCAAAAATAGGCTGAATTTCTACAAGGGAAACCCTTTAGATTTAATGTCAGGACTTGATTTGTCATGTAACAATCTAAGTGGAGAAATCCCACCAGCCTTAGGGAGATTGACTTCAATTCATGCATTGAACTTGTCACACAATCAATTGGTAGGATCCATTCCAATTTCTTTCTCAGAGCTTGCTCAAATAGAAAGTTTGGATCTTTCCTACAATGGGTTGATTGGGAAAATTCCGTCTGAATTAGGAAACCTCAATTTTCTGCAAGTGTTCGATGTGGCACACAATAATTTGTCAGGTGAAATCCCCCAAGCCACACAATTCTCAACATTTAATCAGAGTAGCTTTGAAGGGAATCCATTGCTTTGTGGGATGCAAGTGAAGAAAAACTGCAGCAATTCTGAACCCCCACCAGACCCAAACATTAATGTTCATGCGGATGAGAGTGAAGGGAAATGGTATGAATTTGATTCTGTTGCCTTCTATGCATGTTTTGGTGCCACGTATGTTGTGATTTTCCTGGCTTCCATGACTGTTCTTTACATCAACCCTTTGTGGCGAAGGAGATGGTTCCTTTTCATTGACAAGTTCATCGACTCTTGCTGTTAGTTTGCTATTCACAAGTTGTGGAATTAGCTTTCTTGTTGTAATTTCTAAAAATGCTCGTCATGTCATGACTATTGTGTCCTGTTTATGCTTATGACTTTACTTAATTAAATAAAATTGCTTTTCTTGGGGAAATTAATTTTTTGTTAATTAAAATTACTCCTAAACCCTAAACCCTAAACCCTAAACTTTTTTCCCCACTAACTTATACAATTTCTCCTAAACCTAGTTTCTCACTAATTAAATTAAGGATAAATCATACTAGCAAATTTATAAGTCCAAATTTTGGAACAGAGCCAGTAATATTATTAGTAATCTATACTATATTAAAAAGTAAGTTCACCTGTAAAACTTTTGAATCGCCCATTATACCTTTATTTTTCGAATATATTTCTTAAATGCCATTACTTAAACTATTATAGTTTTATTCTACTAAAAACTCTATTTTTATTTAATGAAATCTAATATCTTTATAATTACTTTATTTTTACCATTTTACTATTTTTCATTAAAAACTTGGATATATTAAAATTTTTAATATACAATTTTATTCAACTAAAAACTCTATTTGCATTTAATTAAATTAATATTTTTATAATTATTTTATTTTTACCATTTTATTTTTACTATTTTAATTTAAAAGGTTATTGTGATTAACATGTTTCTATTTGATAGTTTTCTATTTGATAGTTAATGTATTGTGATTATAATTTATTATTTTATTTAACTTATAATTAATTTCAATTATTGCTAGATAAAGTGCATTATATTTTACTTTGTTAATATTTTTCTTTCTATGGAATAATTTCTTTTGTTCCTTTGATAGTAAAACCCTATGTATATGCAAATGGGAGGTCGGGTTGAATTTTGGTTCGATCAGTTTCGGGTTAAGGAAATTTCGGGTCGTATGGGTCCGGTTAATTTTCAGTTTTAGATTGGGTTAGGTTTGGATCGCTCAAATGTCTGTCAATTTTGGTTCGAGCCTTTTTCGATGTTAGGTCATATGGTTTGGATAATTTAAGGTTTGAACTTCAGATTTTCGGGTTCGGTTCTTTTCAGATTCGGATCATTTAAATATAATTAATTCCATTTCGAGCTAATCTCTCGGGTTTGATCGGGCTCAGGTAATTTTGGGTTCGGGTCATTTCAGGTTCAGACGATTGAAGATTCGGGTCATTTCGGTTTAGAATTGGGCAGATTTTTTTCTCAAATAAGGTTGGATCAAGTTTGGTTTCAGGTGGTCAGCTCGGGTACTCGATCTCAGGTCAAATTTTGCCAGCTCTAATAATATGATTTTTTACGACAAAATTAGTAGTATACTTAAGATCTTAATTTTCATTTAATTTAAACATATTAGGTCACGTGCAACGCATGTCAAGGTGATGACTAGTATAATTAAAAGCCCATTAATTACTAGATTTCGTTTTCTTTTTATTTTATTTTTTTGTATTTAACCTTTTTTCTTCAGCCTAAAGAACAGAGTTAATACCCCAAAAAAAAAAAACAGAGTTAATACAAGATAGAAATTGCAAGCCCATTAGGATTTGGATAAAATTTTTCCCAAACCGTTGATGAAAACAAGAAAGAGATCACATTCAGGACTTCTTGTAGACGCTTAGAAAGTTGGAGTTCTTGGCAGTTGAATATCAAAGACTTATCAACTCTGTTCAAGGTGAGAAATTTAACCGTAACCTTCTCTTTATTCATTAAAAATATTTAAAGATTCTGTTATTTGATTAGATATCATTTGTTTTTATTATGGAATTTTGCTAGGGTTAGGTAGCTTTGATCGATTTGTTCTGCTCATTGTTTTAAGTCAATTAAGTATGTTTAAGGCTTAAAAAGTCTGATCATAGGGGAAATAATGCAGAATTTTGAAGAAATTTTTCTGTATTGAAACAACTAAACAGCTTAATTAGAAATGTGTAATTGAGTTTTTCCAGTTATCTATTTTCACAATTTTGAATTCTCCTTTCTTCTTCTTCTTCTTTGAGATTATAACTTAATTAAGCTTAATTGAGGAGTATATACTTTTCTTTTCTGTTTGACAGTCGGTGCAACACATTAAGAGAGTTTCAGAGTAATGGATCCTCGAAAACCCCATTTTTATAAGCTCATATTAAAGGAGGGTATTCGATATAACATATTGGTAAGCATGATCTTCTCTTCCCCTCTATGAATTTCTTTAGGTTTAAAAATGTATTGTAATTCTTTGTCGAATTCAAGAAAAAATTAAGTCATTAATTACAGTATAAACATTGTTTTAATGTGCAAATTGTCTCTCGCATCATCCTAAATAATGCAATTTAAGGCTTCAACTTTTATTTAGAACAAATTTAATCTCTGAAGTTTGATGTATATATGGACTATTTGATCCTCAAGTCGACTATTTGATCCTCAAGTCAATTGATAGTCATATGACCAAATACCATCTAATTTGAGCAAATTTGTCCAAAAGTTAAAACCATTAAAGATTTAGCTCTTTATTCAATGAATTCATAGTAATGGTTCCAATCAATGGTTTTAATTAGTGACTGTTAGAAGTAGTACTTTTTTATTTATTCCTATGCCTGCAGGTAGTTAATTTATATATTGGTTTGAAAATTTTTCTACAGCGGTTTCCTACAAAGTTCATAATGAAATATGGAGTTGAGATATCAAGTGAAGTGAACCTGAGAATCCCAGATGGTCGTACATTTGTGGTAGAAGTGGCAAAATTTGAGGATCATAATGTTTGCTTGGTGAAGGAGGGTTGGAAGCAATTTACAGATCATTACTCTCTAAAGCCTTGCCAGGTTCTACTTTTTCAATATGAAGGTGATAGCAGTTTTGGGGTATTCATATTTGATAAAAGTGCCACTGAGATTGATTATCCCAATTTGACTACTTGCCATCATGAAAAGGGTCCTAACAGTAACAAGCAAGAAGAAGAAGCTAAAGATGCTAATCAGATTCCTGCAGATGATGATGAGGGTGATCATCAAGAACCCAATAAGGAAGATGATGCAGTCAAAAATGATGGTGACTTGGCTGAATTGGGAACATTTAAGAAGCTGACTCTTATAGATGATGAAGGTGATCATGAAGAACCCATCAAGGAGAAAGAGGGTGATCAAGATGATAACTCAGTTGAAGCAGTGCATCAGATTAATGATCAGGCTCCTGCAGATGAAGAACTCAACGAGGAAGAACAAGGTAAAGAAGCTGAAACATTGTGTCAAACTGATCTTCTGGATAAAGGAAGTGATGAAGAAGCCAACATGGAAGAGGAAGCTAATAAGGATGATAACACAGCTGAAACATTTAATATTGATCAGACTGATCCTTTAGATGAAGAAGGCAACAAGGAAGAAGCAAATAAAGATGATAACTCGGCTGAAACATTGAATCAGACTCCTCCAGAGTGGAATTTAGACAAGGAAAACGAATTTGTTGAACATACTACTTCAGATTATGTGTTAAATCATACTCCCCTTGAGTTGAAGACGACAAAGAAAAATCATCTTCGTCGCCTTCATAAGAAACGTCGAAGGAGAACCACTTCAGAGAAGGAAGAAGAAGATGAAATGTCAAATCAGAATCCACCAGATTCCAGAAAGGAGAGGAAATATCTTCTTCGTAAGAGGAATGGAAAAACCCCTTCAGACAAGGAACAAGACGAAGATGAAGACAATAGCTCTCATGAGAGTCTCGAAGAAGAAGATGATGATGAAGATAGTGATGAAATTTTCAGTCTGGAAGAAGAAGAATCTGAGGATTCTGATGAAACTTTCAGTCTGGAAGAAGAAGAATCTGATGAAATTTTCAGTCTGGAAAAAGAAGATGAAGACACCTCTGTTTTGAATCAAACTCGTGAAGAGCCATCGAGAAAGAAACGTGGTCGTCCTCGTAAGGAACATAAAAAAACCACTTCAAAAAAGAGTAAGTACAATTCTCTGTTAGAAATTCTAGTTGCTGTCCTAAGCTATAGTTACAAATCTAGTCCATTTATGAAACATTTATTAGGCATTTATTGTTCTTTACTAGTAGTTTTGATTCTAGTCCTTGACTTGTGTTGGTTTTACGTGAATGAACAGAATCAGATACAAATGATCATTTTGAAGAGGTGTCTAGCTATGAAGTTGGAGCCAAGACAAATTCTACAGCTCTTCAAAGAGCTTGCGCTTATAAACCAGACAATCCATCTTTCTATGTGGAAATGCAGCCTTCATACCTTAATCCCGGAAGAAAACTGGTAAAAACTTTAATTAAAAACATTGTAAATTGTGTTTTTGATCAGAAACATTACTTATTATGTAGGGATGATAATTTAAACTTACATGCATCTTTTTTCAAATTGTTTATTTGTGAGATTATGGAATTTTCTTCTTTTCATTTGAATTTGCTTTTCCTGCACAGGTCGTACCAGTAGATTTTATCACGAATCATCTGCTAAACAAGACCGGTAACATAACCCTTTGCTCATTAGATGGAAAAACGTGGCATGCAAGGTATCTACGCTATAAAACCCACAACAAATACACGAAAGCAGTGATCTATGATGGTTGGAGAGATTTTAGGAAAGACAATAAATTGAAACTTGGTGATGTCTGTGTCTTTGAGCTAACCGACCCAACTGATATTAAGTTGACAGTAATTATTTACCGGTTTATGGAAGATTCCTCGTCAGGTGAGCAATATTCCCGTTGTTCATTTAGTCCTATTTGATGTAAATAGGATAATTGAAATTTATATTTATCATATATTAATTATGTTGACACACTTATTATCAGGTGGAATGAACTCTTCGGCAAAAGAAAGAAGCAAAAACGATAATGAGCAGCAGCCATTGGCTTCCCATGAGAAAGCAATAGCACTTCAAAAAGCTAAGGGTTTTAAATCCAAGAATCCTTATTTTACCATGGTAATGCAACCCGCATACCTTGGAAATAGATGGAGACTGGTAAGATTTTTTACAGGAACAATTTCAGTCCCTTCCAGAAAGAATTACTTTTCACTGATTCTGTTTTTTTTTTTTTTTTTTCCCCCACAGTATGTACCATACAAGTTCATCAAGAGAAACCTGGATGAAAACAAGAGTCAAGTCATTCTTCAACTACCAGATGGGAAAAGTTGGGTTGTTGACTTCTATATTCTTTCAGTAGCCAGTGGACAAAAGAAAGCTCAATTCATTGGAATTAATTGGAAGAAATTTGCACAGTATGCTAAGTTAGAAGTAGGTACTGTATGTCTCTTTGAGCTTATTGACCCGAGTGAAGCTATATTCAAAGTCTTCATCTATTAAGCTGTAACAGATACAAAGTTTTCAACATCAGTACCAAAGTTGATTAGAATCTTTGTTTTGATTTTTTGTTAATTTCATAACAATAACAATTCAATCCACCTGAGTTTTCACTTTTTGGGTACAATGGGTTTACTTTCTTGTTCCACTTGAGTCTCTCAACTCAAAATATATACTAGCAAACAAAGGTAGATTTTCAATATTGTTCATTCGTTTTGAAAAGGATCACTGATATAGCAGATTAGCCATGAAATATACACTCAACAAGAAAAGCTGGTGCAAGATTGGGTACAAATATAGAATGTAACTGCATAAACCATTTCAGTGTTTAACTAATAGGACACTAGATGCAACAAAGAAGACCGGTATACTACAGATCCATACTACAAAGAAGAAAGGAATAGAGAAGAAAATTGAGCAAGCAATGAAAATAGAGCTTGTGCCTTCCAATGTCAAAAGCAATAATAAAGATATATTAGACATTTCAGACTCGTATTCTTGAGTTTTTTTTTTTTTCTTCTTCCTTGAACTTTACAGAAATAAGTTACAAAGCAGCTAAAGATGCAGCTAACCTGATTAAAGTATAACCAACTAATCACTTATACAGAGAAGAATGAACCAAATTTAACAGTTCCTAAGTCTCAAACCCAGACAAGTAGCACAGCATATGACTTGTATCTCTTTCTGCCTCTTTACCTCTGCAAAAAGCAGAATGACTGTTATCTTTTGATTCTGCATAATGCAGTAAGAATAAGGAGCTCAAGCAATTTTCAGAATAAGAAAACTAATGGTCTTACCTCTAAGCTTTGTATAAATGGTCCTAAATCACTACTCCCATGTCTGGAACTTCTGAAATTATACTAGCAAAAGGTTTCTGGTCTCAACAGAGCACACAGCCCTGCAACCAAAATAACCAATCTATCCAGCTAATTTTGTGATAATATTACATTGCAGGATCAAGCTTATATCCCAAGTATCTTGTTAAACCAACTTAGCAATTCTCACCAATTCTAATGAATGAAATTGAAATTCTTGCAAAATACTAACATGATGAAACTTAATGAGCCTACTGAAAAAGCATATGGGTTATGGTTTGATACTCATTCAACCAAATTGCAGGATCAAGAGGTTTGCAATACCCTTGACTGATATTAAAAATCCAACTTTTTTTCAATTAAACAATTTGTAATGAATCTCTTGCCATGACAAGAAAGTAAAGTAATGAAAGTAACAATTTGTATCCATAACTCAAGAAAAATGAGAACCAATTCCTACTCATTGCCAAGTGAATTCCACATAAACATAAACTCTTATACACAATGGATGAAAAAATAGCATAAATTCTCATAATTAACTAGCAAAATTTCATATTTATATGAAACCACATTACTTTCCAGTTTACATACTCATTTGGGCAATTTCCCTGATAAGAAAACAGCAAACTTGTTAACATGAGAGTACTCAAAATCAATCCCATTCTCCTCCAAAAACCCTTCAATCAACTTCTTATCACGTTCAGGCTCTTTACTCTCACACTCAATCTCATAACTAACACCAAAATCATAAATAGTTTCATCAAGCTCCAATTTTAGCCCTTTCCAATCATAAACCCCTCTCACATTCTTAAACCCACCCAAGCAAATTAACTCGCCAACCCTAAATTCACCCACCACCCTTTTCATTATCTGGGAAGAGCTTGACAAACCCAGCAGGCCATTTGGGTTGGTCAAGAAAGAGCGGCCGAGAGATGGGTCGATGGGCTCTTCGAGTTCTTCGACTTGGCTAATGCCTTGGGAGAGCTTGGGCTTGGACTTGAGGGAGAGGATGGAGTAGGCGTCGAGGTTGTAGAAGCGGAGGCGGAGGGCGGAGTTGTTAGAAGCGAGAGTGGTGGTTGGGGTGTCGAAGAAGATGTTTTCTTGGGCGAGAGTTTTGGTGTGGAATGGGGAGAGGAGATTAGAGAGTTTCTGGTGAGAGTTGGAGTTTGGGAGGCGGAGCTTTACTTCCACTTCCATGTTGGAATTGTTGGAGTTTGGGAGAGAAAAGTTGGAAATTTTGGAACTTCTAATTTGGGGTAGTTTCTGTTTCAGTTCTGTTTTGTTCCATGCTCTTAGGAGCAGGCTTTTCACTTTCAGCATTGTTGGGTTTAGTTAGTTTAGTTTCACTTTTAGCCTCAAGATGTCTAGTATATTGGATAAGATGTTAAAAACAGAGTTCTAAAATTGTTCTCATAGCACCTTTTCAGATAGTATTAAAAAGAAAAAAAAATCATTACTTTAGATGATAAGGTATTTGATGTATTTGAGATCACAACCCTTTTAGATTACTAAGCATGTGGTATTTGGTATTTGAGATCGCTAAAGATCAAACCCTAATTACTGAAATAAAGAGTCCAATCGATGTCTAACGAAATTACAATATTTTGATCAACCTCTTTGTAATATCTTTTACTATGAATCTTTTAATATTCAATAGCCATATTGGGACTCAATTAATCTGAATGTGAGTCACATTGGATCTCAATTTGAGTAAATTCTCAATACCTATTATCTTCATTTATAAGACTCCAATTCGTAACTGTGTCTATCATTACCCAATTTTAACGATGGTTGATGAAAATCCAAATGAAAAACATCATTAGGAAAGTGTTAAGTGTCATTTTTTTTTTCTACTATACCTCCTAAGAAGGCCAATTTATCCTTAAATTTAGTATGCAGAAAGAATTGGGAAGTAGGAACAACATCCCATTAAGGGAACATATCTACAATGTCTACCCAAAAGCCCTTTTTTTTCTTCTCTACTATAATTTTTAGTCCATGATTGATTTATATGTTTGATGAGAAAATAACCCAAGCTTTTTCTCTTAATTCTACTTTATATATCTTAACATTTTTATTGTTGTACTTGTATCATAGTTTCAAACCTTTAATAATAAATAGTTCAATTAGATCCTTTTATAAATTATTTTGTTAACATTCACATGAAAAAAATCTTTTTTTTAGGGAGAAAAAAATCAAAATAAAATAATATATATAATAATAATATAATAATATAATAACAAAAGGACTAAAATGGAACAATCTTAAAGAATATAGATCTCAAATAGAACAAAAATTAGGATTAAATTGTATTAGTATAAAAAGTTAGGGACAATGGATGGAATTTACTCGAAACATTTGTATTAAAAATAAAGCACTCGTTCAATATACTTTTTCTCTTCGTTTTCGTGAGAGGCTGCAACAGTCACCTGCGCACACCACCGCCTTTCGCCGCCACACCACCGCCTTCTGCTGCCGCCAGGCCGAATATACATAAAGGTATAATTCCCATTATTCCCAACTCTAATATCGACTTCATTTTTTATTCTCTTCAATTTCATAGCTTCAGTTAAGAAGAGTGCATAGAAGAGAGTTTAGGGTTTCATGCTTATTACTTCAACAATTACTTAATTCTGTTTTCGAAGTTAAATTTTTTTCGCCTTAATCTTAAATCCGTAACGTAGGCGCCTTGTTTGGGTAATACAGAGGATTTAGAATGGAGGAAGATGATGATTACCAGGAGTATATTCCCGTGGCAAAACGCCGAGCCATGGAAGCTCAGAAAATCCTACAAAGAAAGGGAAAAGCATCTGCACTTGAAGATGATACTGAAAAATCGAATCTCGCTGAAGTAAAACCTAGTTTGCTTGTCAAAGCAACTCAGCTCAAAAAGGACCAACCTGAAATTAGTCAAATGGAACAAATTGTGCAGCAAGAGAAGGAAATGATTGAGCACCTATCGGATCGAAAGACTCTTATGTCAGTCCGGGAATTGGCCAAAGGGATTACCTACACAGATCCCTTGATGACTGGATGGAAACCACCCTTGCATATTCGAAGGATGTCAAAAAAAGAGAGGGATTTGATTCGAAAGCAATGGCATATTATTGTTGATGGGGAGGATATTCCCCCGCCTATTAAGAATTTTAAGGATATGAAGTTTCCGGATCCTGTATTGGAGAAGTTGAAGGAGAAGGGTATTGTGCAGCCAACTCCAATACAAGTTCAAGGTCTGCCAGTGATTTTGTCTGGAAGAGATATGATTGGGATTGCATTTACGGGTTCAGGGAAAACACTTGTTTTTGTTCTTCCCTTGATTATGATTGCAATGCAGGAGGAGATGATGATGCCAATACTTCCAGGAGAAGGGCCTTTTGGATTGATTGTATGTCCTTCAAGGGAGCTTGCTAGGCAGACATATGAAGTGGTGGAACAGTTTTTGATACCCATGAGGGATTGTGGTTACCCAAGACTAAGAGCGTTGCTTTGTATTGGTGGCGTGGATATGAGGTCCCAGTTGGACATTGTGAAGGAGGGGGTTCATATTGTTGTTGCTACTCCTGGGAGGCTGAAGGATATGCTTGCCAAGAAGAAAATGAGTCTAGACAATTGCAGGTAACGATTATTAATTCAATGCATTTTGTAGCACCAATGTCAATTAGCCAACCTGCTACTGCTAGTTTTAGTAAATCATTGTCAATTCAATATATATTTAAATTTCGTTGGTTATGATAACTTAGGCTGTTACTATATGCATTAAGTGGATTTCAGAGGTGATAAAATGGTAGAGAGAAGGAATCTACTTTCTTTTTGACTTTTACAATCTCTGTTGTTTTGCCAATATGCAGTGCTATTTGTTTTTGCTTTTATGTTGAAAATATGTAGCGTTATTTACTTCTGCTTTGTTTTTCACTTTTTTCTTTCATTTGTATTTCTAAGGCACGTGTAGACTCTGTTATAGCCAGCTTAATTTTGATTTGGCTGTTAATTTTTGCACTGCATTTATTTTAAAAGACTTTGTTCTTTCTTGCTATTACATTGTCATTCAATTTTTTAAGATATCTCTCTTTAATTTTAGGTATCTCTGCATTGCACTTAATTTTAAAGGTATCAGATGTGCTGATACTGTTACAGCTGGTTTCTTAATCCCCAAAAGCATAGAACATAGTGTATATGCATGACCTCTTAGATTAAACTATTTCCCTCAGTATAAATAGTGATACTAAAGTATTGGTTTTTCTTTTATAGGTACTTGACTCTAGATGAAGCAGATAGATTAGTCGATTTGGGCTTTGAAGATGACATCAGGGAAGTGTTTGACCACTTCAAAGCGCAAAGACAAACTCTTTTATTCTCTGCAACCATGCCTACCAAAATCCAGAACTTTGCCAGAAGTGCTCTGGTAAAGCCAGTCACCGTCAATGTTGGAAGAGCAGGAGCTGCAAATCTTGATGTTATTCAGGAGGTTGAGTATGTGAAGCAAGAGGCGAAGATTGTCTACCTACTTGAATGTCTGCAGAAAACCCCTCCTCCTGTCTTGATATTTTGTGAGAATAAGGCTGATGTGGATGACATTCATGAATATCTCCTCTTGAAAGGCGTTGAAGCTGTGGCCATTCATGGAGGCAAAGACCAAGAAGAGAGAGAGTATGCCATTTCATCCTTTAAAGCTGGCAAGAAGGATGTCTTAGTTGCAACTGATGTTGCATCTAAGGGTTTGGATTTTCCGGACATTCAACATGTGATCAATTATGATATGCCTGCAGAAATTGAAAACTATGTTCATAGGATAGGACGAACAGGTCGATGTGGTAAAACAGGAATTGCAACCACATTCATAAACAAGAACCAGAGTGAGACAACGCTGCTCGATTTGAAGCACCTATTGCAAGAGGCCAAACAGAGGATACCTCCTGTCTTAGCCGAACTCAACGATCCAATGGAAGATGTGGATGCAATCACAAATGCAAGCGGTGTAAAGGGTTGTGCTTACTGTGGTGGGTTGGGCCATCGTATCCGGGATTGCCCCAAGTTAGAGCATCAGAAAAGCATGGCAATTGCAAGTTCTAGAAGGGACTATTTTGGTTCTGGTGGTTACAGAGGAGAAATTTGATTTGTACTTGCAAGTTCTTCTAACTCATTTTTGATTTTGTATCAAACAGAGTGAATCTGGGGACAAGGCCCTGGTACTGCTATGTGTTTAGTTTGTATTCCTATTCTGACTTAATTAATACAAGTTCAATTATAGGTGATAAAGAATTCTGTGCCTCAAAAACCTTTGCTGCAGTTTTGTTTTGTCATTTTAAAGGTTTTTCTCTGTTTGTCTGTTCATATATGCTTTTCAATATGATAAATGGTGCATAAAGTGGACAAGTTCCATGTTTTTGTCATGTGGATACATTACAGAGGAATATAGTATAGAATGATTAATTGAAAGGTAGAGTCTAGAGTGTTTCGTGTTTCCTCTCTAATAAGGCAAGGGAAGGAAAAGCAATATATTATTTTGCTTCAAACTTGAAAGTACACCAGTCATGGTAGTTGATAAAATAAATCTAATTACAATGTAAATTATCTAAACTAACATCAAACCCTAAAATGGGTATGTAACTCTGACCCAGAACTGCTCGACGCCGCTGCCGCCGTTCCTCTACCCTGTTTTAACACAACATGTATTACTACAGAAGGTTTGATGATTATCCATGTCTGGGTCTATCTCCAACTTCTCCATCTTTACAATGGAGATTGTAACATAGTGTGTTAAATAGCTGACAAATCTCATTAACCAATTCTTTCCTTTCCATCACTGTCTCTAAGAGTGCTTGCTTCATCACTTCATTTTCTTCTTCAAGATTCTTCAATATTCTACTCAGTTGTTCAGCTTCACCAGCCTGCAAATTATCTACCTTACTTTTATTACTTCCTGAATGACTCATCACTCGAGATTTTTCCATTTCATCTTTCGAACTCGAAGCCCCTTCTTCATTCCTGAACTGGGAAGACATGTTTTCTCGTTTCAGGACAGAATCTGCTGAAACATCAGCCTTAATGTTGCTTGCTCCCATCTGGGATGAAACAAGTTCTGTATTCTTCCTACGAATTCCTCGAAGAAGTTGAATGGAATTCAAATTCTGGGTTTTACATTCTGATGGTTCTAAAATGAGAGGAACAACACTTTCTATGAAATAAGCAAGCATAAAACTGAGAAATCCTGAAACACAATATTAAGGTTAGGGAAAAACATGTTTAGCAATAATAAACTGGTTTTATGGAGTAGAAAAAGTAAAAACCAGTTGGGTAAGACTTGAACAAAATGATGGTTGCTTACCTGAGATAGAGATGTCCAAGGACATAGAAAACATTGTTGAAAAAGAAATGTTTCCCTTTTGCTTTTCTTCTAAGAGATTTTTCCCAGTTGAGTCAGTAGCAATTTGCAGCAGAAATCAGAGTTGCTTTTGAGTTTTGAGAAAAGAGTGGGAGACAAGTTAATGAGAAATTGCTAAGCACTTGCAAAGGAGAAATGTCACCCTCGCAAAATGTGTCTGTTACCACTGCTCGTTTTCATGTATTTGAATTTTGAAATTTATAATACGGTCGAAATTTATTACAGTAACCGTTGTAAAGTCATATAAAATGTATAGTAAACATTAATGGTACTTTGGTTGTATTCAAGCACAAGCTTTGGGATTTGGCCTGACATTTGAGTTTTCAATTTGCTCTTTTGTCCAAGTTACTAAGCACTTTTTAGCCATAAGATGTTTTCAATTGCATATAATTTTCTTGGCTTAATGTCCAAAATTCCCCTGAAGTATCACAAAAAGGACACTTTATCCTCTATTTTTTTTCCAATTTTACCCCTGAACTATGAAAAAAGGACATTTTGCCCCCTGCTATGACCAAATTTAGTCACGTGCTTGCACGTTACTAACGGTCTGTTAACTCGAGATTGTCTCTTACATGGAATTTCCACGCCGATTAAAAGTGGATCCCATTTCAACCTTTTTTACCCTTCAGAAATTGATAAAAACCCAGTTGGGGCCCAAAGTAGGGGCAAAGTGTCCTCTCTATAATACTTTAGGGGGATTTTGGGCATTAAGCCCAATTTTCTTAGGCAAGAGGCAAAAGTGACTCATTCATTGGTATTTTATATCGGGTCGAGTCGAAAACTGTGAATCATCATACTGTTTAACTATACAGTTTCCATACCATTGAAGAAAAATGCTGTCACTCAAATCGGTACAGTAAGTGAAGTAGTAGCAGGACAAGGAAACAATGATGGTTGAACTGCTAAATCACTTTTCTTCAATGCTTCAAAAATTTGAAGATATATTGAACCATTTACAGAGAATTGAAGCTTATTTTGATACAGACATGGGTAATTATTTATTCACTGAGGTCAAGAAAAATGGAAATGGCAAAATAGTACACAAGTGTATTATGTATTGTTTCTAAATTGTGTCTCTCCTATGAATTATGATGCATGCCGTTAGCTCCTCTTCAATTGTTCAGAAGAAAGACTGCACAAATTAGCTTTTAATCAACAGGGACTTCAACCTCCATTTTTATGCCAGAGCTCCCGAAAACCTGTGCCAGATACAATGCGTCAATGATGAACGTATCCGCTTTCATTCGAAAGAAATAAGATTAATTAAAGCAAAATCAAAGCAACAAATGATGACTATATAAAAGAATTTAACTAATGCACAATTAATCTGAAATGACGATCATAAAATAGGAGAAACCCTGCTTCTGAATAGTTATCTAAGGTAAGCTTTGGTAACATTTATGAAAAGCAGTGTTTATAGACTATAGACTCTTTATGTGAGTTTCCAGATGTTACTTAAATTGCAAAAGATGTAAACATTCTTGAATTCATATACTCTTGGAAAAATTAACAGATTCCCTAGATGTAGATTACCACATCGTATGAATTTGTTACTGGTTGAAGATGGGAAAAATGATATACTTTTACACAAATCTTCAAGATTTAAGTAACTCAACCCATAGGCACCTTCAAAATTTTTACAACCAGATGAGGAAAAAGAGAAGCCATTTCAATATAGTCAGCCAGGATAGGAACAAATAAAAGAAATCTAAATATTGTTAGCCAGGGATCAAAGCAAGGCTCCTATGACAAATTACCCTTAGAATTCTCATTTTACATATCTCATAAGAATAATCCTCTCAAATGGTGTCACCAAAGTCCCCTCAATCAAGAGCTTTTGGTAGTACTGTGCTAGTCCGAGAATTTCTTTATCTTTATCCTTTTTTTTTCTTTATAATATTCTTCAAATTGGTGGCAACAATGAAATGAAAAAATAAAGTTTAAGATAGAACGGAAAGTACCTTAATGAAATCATCCAGCATTAGGAAAGAGTCTCTTGAGTAACCTGCTTCTTTCAAAAGTTGGGTCAAAACTTGCTGCAACAAAACAAACAAGGTGTCCCGTTATACTCCGCTCACATCTAGTGTAAACGAAGAAATGCATAAAATAACTGGTTTAAACTATGATGAGTTACTCTTTGCAATGATACAACGTATGATTTATGAAAACTAATCACACAGAGAAACAAAAATATAGGATGATATTCTAAGAAACCAAGGAACAATCTATTTTATCCTATTTAAAATGTAACCTTATGACCAAAATGTGAGACTAAAAAAATGAATGGAAATATACTTCTATGAACTACATGAAAGGCATCAGCCAAAGAAGTCTTATATGATGCAAACCACTAAATCACTAACACTTTGATACTCAAGTTTAACCAATTTTCTCAGTCATAAATAGAAATGTAAAAGAAAAGTTTCAAATCCATCAAAATCAGAAGCTTTTCGCCCACTCCAAGACATCTTTGATCTAATCAAAGTTTCATAACCTCAAACCAGATTTAGCCTGGCTGATAAGCTAAAACAGGCAGGTTCATCAACAACCTCAATTTTATACAATGAGAAATCTGAGTCCAAAAACATGGAATATCTCCTTAAAATGTTCAATCACTCCTCATTTTTTGCAATATAGCTATATCTAATGGAAAGCCTTTTGTGAGACATCATGGAAAACCATTCATGTACAAAATTTAGCCACTTAAGAGGTCTTCTCAACTATATTCATTCATGATGAAAGTTATCTTCATTTGGCATGCAAAACACAAGAGTGTACTCCATCATCCAAACATGGATAGCATCAGCAAATAATCTAGTTCTAAATATTGGACACATGAAAACACGCATTTATGGTTATAACCACCTACACATATCTAGGTATTTAACTGTCAGATATAATGATGAATTGCATAACTAAAAGGCAAAAATCCTTTGTTGTACCTCTCTTTGGTCATCTGACATAAATGAACCAGACAAGTCACGCAACACTTGTAGTATGTCATTGAAAGACACCTTTCCATTACCGTCAGAGTCATATACTTTGAAGATAACTGAGAAAGAGAGCAATGATAACATTAAACAACATCAAAACAGTTGGAAGCAAGGGGCAATAAAAAGGCAACCCAAAAAGAAATCATCTCTAAAACCTTACTTTATGATTATTGACACAAAATTCAAATGTAACCAAACCAACAAAATCAATTAATTTACAGAAAAGAAAGTGAAGACTCACGTTGAACTTTCTGCTGTGTACTTGCTTTAGCACTAAATGCAGACAAGAAGGCTACAAAGTCCTTAAAGTTCAAACCATCCACCATCTTAAGCAGCCTCTGCAAATTGCAAAAAATCCAAGGCATAGAGACATCAAGAAAACAAACTTAAATCGTTACAAAATTATAAGAAAGCATCTTCAAAGCACTACCATTGGAGCATAATTTCAACATTCGGCCGCAATTCAATTTAATTACTCAACCAAATTACTGAAAAGACAGACTACCTGAGAGAGAGGATTCATGGCAAACTCTGGAACTGATAAAAACTCATCAGCAGATATAAATCCCTTTGCATTACGATCTAACTGGCAAAATCTTTGATACAATGAGACAATTTCTTGCTGAGAGACTGCATTGCCACAAACAGAACACATCAAAATTTAGACAAAAACTCAAAAAGCCAAAAGGGAGAAGCAGCAGGCAAAAGGAATAAGCATACAGAGAAAACCTACATAGATTGTTGCAATACTCTTGAACTTCTTCAATATCGTATTGAGTTAGCATTGATGAATAATTCCCCATTGTATCTCACCAATAAAATCTACAAATTTTTAAGCAGATGAAAAAGAACCAACAAATCATTATCCCAGAAGATATAATACCCATCAATCAGAATCGAAATCACGTAAAGGAAAAAAAAAATCAACTTTACTTGGTTGAATTCAAGATGCTCACGCAATGATTTAAGCTAAATAACAGCACTAAACAAATTGAATAACTTAAATTCGATAAAATTCAATATGGATCATATATAGATAGATATAAACAATAATAAAACCATTAATAACCAAAACCCATCATTTTAGAACCTCAATTTCCTTAACAGAAAATCACTTTTCAATGGATTGGAAGAATTGTTAGGCATGCATGGTTTGGTTCCACACAGAAACAGTAGGAAAGTAGAAGGAAAAAATCAAAACTTTGCTATGTTGACCAATTGTAAGTTGAAAACTTGTTTCCAAGGGAAACAATCCAGCACAAAAAAAAAAAAAAGGAATCAAATACCCGTATCTATTTTTTTTCCCAGCAACCAAACAGAAAGCCCAATAAAGAAAAAGGCAAAGGGTCAGCAAAGAATGGCAAAAAAGAAAGAAAATAATGTAAATAGTCGCCATACCTGGAAAAGCAAAAGAGAAAAAGCTAAAGTTAAAGAATTGTGATTTGTGAAGCAAAGAAAGGAGGATAGGGAAGTGAAGAAATAAAGATAGATAGATAGATTAAGGAGTAGAAAGAGTAACACAAATGAAAAGACAACCTTGTCAACATCGAACTCAAACTCGAAGCTCTTTAAATAAAACAGCAAATCTTCTTCGGTTTGTACTACTTCATTATAACTCCAACAGAAACTTCTCTTCTTTTTTGGGCCCCCATCTCCATCTCTTCATTGATTTCATCTATTCTTTTGTTTCTTTTTTTTTTGAATTATAAAAAGGATTTAAAATTATTCTTCTGGATTCAAAGTGTGTCCAGCCCAAGCCCAATTATTTGGGTAGACAGTTATAATTGAGCCAAAAAATTGGAAATTTATCTCCTTCAAGAGATGGAACTTTCTGGTTAATATTATTAGCCTAGTCAGATTCCAACTCCACCTTGTCTTGTAGCATCAACAAGTTAAATCCAGTTACATCGTTACTTAATTATGCTCCTTAATCAGTTTCTCTTGTTCTCAACTGTTACATAAAAATATCTTCCACCCTACCCAATCAGGATTCAATTTTGGAAAGGGGAAAAGGAAAGTAAGCAGCTAATGCCAAGCTTGATCTTTGTTAAGCTCTGCTAAAGTTTAGTTGTTTCTTTGGAGTTTTCTGCAGCAAATTTGATCCAATGAGAGAGCAAAACTTTGTTGTTAAGAGTTGGTATATTACGAACCTATTGAGTCGGTTTATGAGAGGCAACCTATCCACTTTTGTGCGTCATCACAAAACTTTTCCCTCAATTTGAGTTTCTTTTGCTACTCTTTTACTATAAATTATGCCACCACCAAGTTCCCTTTGTAAAAAAAATCCTCTTATAGTGAGGCTTACCACAGATCAACTTGAATTCACAATTTGACACAAGAAATTTCTTCACATCTTGAGCCCTTGTACTGATCAGTTTATAAACATGGCCGGCGCTTCAACTCTCCCTGCTGACTTTCTGTTATCAAGGCGTGTACAAGAAATGGTCATTAATGGTGAAGAACCAGCATCACTTTACATTTGTAGAGATGAGAAAGAAGATCAAAATGGTCCATTCCCGTTAGCTCCGATTCCCATCATTGACCTGAGTCTGTTCTCATCGTCAACAACAATAAGCGCCGAAAGAGAAGAAGAATTACAGAAGCTAAAATCAGCACTCTGCTCTTGGGGCTGCTTTCAGGTTCTAAACTTTTAACTCAACAAAGAAATAGAAACAGAAATTCTGATGTTAAATAAAAACAGTACACGAGTAAATTCCAAGTGTTTGGTTCAACCTGTGATTTGTTCTGACAAAGACTTTTATGGATCTTCAGGCTATAGGTCATGGGATACCAACTTCATTTCTAGACAAAATTCGCCAAGTCACTAGGGAATTCTTTGAACAGCCAATGGAAGAGAAGAAGAAGTACAGCAAAGGAGTTGGAGAAGTAGAAGGATATGGAGGTGACCCTACTCCTGAAGAAGGTCAGTTCCTTGACTGGCAAGATCGCTTGTTTCTTACTGTATATCCAGAGGATTTAAGGGACACCAAATTTTGGCCAGATACCCCCAAATCATTCAGGTAATTGAATGTTTCTACTTATCAGTTGTTTTCACAACATTTCTATCTAGCACTATTGTACTAAAGTAACTGCAAAAATTTTAAACTTTGAAGGTTGAATCAATCTTCAAACTGATCAGTAAAGCATTAAGGGGTGCACCATGTTATCTACATACCTAAACATGCTTTCTATTGATTTGTGTTTTTGCTACTAAATGTTCAAAGACAACACTATAAATTTACTAAATGAAAAGAATAGAGTTCTGTTATGTAAAACTCATCTTAACCAGAGGTGTCAGTGTAACATGACTCCTTCTCTTGCTTTCATCGTCTCCTGTGTTACACTGATATCGTTCATAGAGTTTCATTTCTGATCTCCTTTTACTTTACAATCTGTTTAACATTGACATCAAAACATGCTTCATAATTCTGAAAATATGCAACTGATTCAAAAATGTATAGGGAGGTTTTAGAATATTACACTACCAAGATGAGAATGATGACAGAGACTGTTTCCAAATCCATGGCTAAGTCATTGCAGTTGGAGGAAAACTGCTTCCTGAATCAATTTGGTGAACGAGCTGTGCTGAGCGCGAGGTTCAACTATTACTCGTGTTGTCCAAGGCCAGAGATTGTTCTTGGCTTGAAACCCCATGCAGATGGCACAGGGTACACCATTATCTTGCAAGATGATGTTGAAGGCCTTCAAGTCCTCAAAGAAGAGCAATGGTTTACAGTCCCTACAATACCTGATGCACTTCTAGTCCTCATGGGTGATCAAATGCAGGTATGCATAGTTGAATAATTATATAAATTAAAGTTTACATTACATAGGCAATGATAAAAGCAAGTTACAAGCAGAGTTCTATCATATGAAATGGCAACAACTAACTATGTTCTATAACTTGTAAAATTAGTGTAAATAATTACTTTTTGATGCCTAACAGATTATGACAAATGGGATATTCAAGAGTGCAGTGCATAGAGTAGTAACCAACAAAGAGAAGGAGAGAACATCTGTTGCAGTTTTCTACACGCCAGAAAAACAAAAAGAGATCGGACCAGAGGAAGGTTTGGTTAATGAGGAAACACCAAGACTATTCAAGAATGTGAAAGATTATGAAATTGTACATTGGGAATACTACCAAAGAGGCATGAGAGCTCTTCATACGGCACAAGTTTAAATTTCTGTGCTTATGCTCTGTTCTGCTTTAGATATGGTATTTGCTGCTAAGTTTGTTTAATTAGCTTCACACACTCTATCTTATCGGTTTGTATGAAAATAATAAGACTTTCATTATTCCATCTAGGATTTTGTTTGTTGCTTGAGACTGTGTCAACATCTCTGTTATCTAAACCGCAACACCAGATATGTTTCTAATATTTTAGCTAATGGCTATTGGCTACCAGGCTGTTCATACAAGAAAATATCAGAAAGTATCATACCTAAGTTACAATTTTTCAGTAGTCAGCAGAACAAAACTAGCAGGGGCATGTTCCAGAATAATTCTTGAATGACTTTTCAAGCATGACTTAAATTCCAAAAAGACAGATTTCCCTTATCAACAAGCACAAATGACAGTATAACCACCATTAATTTTACCAAGAACTTGCCAATCATGAAGTATCCTATTACATATATTGATCGAAATTACAATGCAAAGCAATAACCAGAGGAAGAGCAAGATTAGTATGCCATCTATAACCATTTCTGGCATAAACTAGTAGTTAGCTATAACTCATAGAAAGGTCATAGTTGCTAATCTAACAACCACTTGTTACATAAAACAGCTCTGCTATTCTACAAGCAGGTTCAGAAGTGACACCACCACAAACGGTTTGCACCAATCATTCATCCCAAAACCATTAATATTAAAGATAAAAGATAATTATTACTACAAACTCAAAGTAAATTGCGAAAACTCAGATTCTGTGCTGAAGCAGATTTATTCACCTTAAGTCATCCATTATATCAAGTCCAAGCTGCAAAAATAGGTTCCATATTATCAAGTTGCTATTATGCAAACCAAGATGTCACTTGTGTCGTTTGGGCATAACATGGCTCATGTTCCAAAAGAATTAGACAGGTTGTGCCAATTAATAAACACAAATCTCATAGAACCCCCATAAACTTCCAAATGCAGCTTGCCAATCTCAAAATCTCTTGTCACAAATAGTATAAAATGCGACAAATAGAGAAAGAACAAGATATGTTCCATGTTCAACAACTTTCCGGCATTTATAAGTAGTTGGCGAAACTCATAGCCTAGATGGGCAATCTAGCTATCACTTAATACACAGGGCAATCCGCTATTCTACAATTTAGGATGAAAAGCGACAACAACACAATAATATGCTCCATTCACTCACCTCCAAAACCTTCTAAGTTCAAAAAAGAACCTAAACAATAAACCGAAACTAGAAGTAAATCTCAAAGCAATTGAGAGGGGAAAGAAGATAAAGCTCCTAAATAGTCTCCTGTGTTAACAAACTTCTTCACCTAAAGTAAAAATCAGACATCATGCCAGAAGGTTTAAGCAGCCATAATTAAGCTAATTCCATTTACAAAATAAGAATACAAAGGTAAATTCTTGACAGAGAGCAATAAATTCTCATACCATAGAAAACAGAACAACTCTGTTTTTTACTTCTATTTTACATTTGTTTAAGATCCTTCTTGTCTAACATTATCCAAAGGAGGTTGAATTAAACTTCCATTACCAAGCAACTTCTGACTGAACTTTTCGTCCATCTCCTCTTGTTCTTGATCTCCAAACAACTGCTTCCTATAAACTTGATGAAGCCTCCCAAACAACTCCTTCCTAATGGACTCAAAAGCCATATCCAACCTCTCCAGCTGCTCCAAAGCATTCTGGTTATACATAAACAACCCATAATACAAATCAAAGCTATCCCCTTTAGTATTCTCCACCAAATTCAACAATGTCTCATACCCTTTGGTATTAATGGGCGAAGACTCTACCCCAAATTTCTCCAACACTCTCCCCATTGTATGAGTCACAAACTGCGACCCCGCCGCGTACCTATCATGCTCCATGCAACTCATCTCCACCATTCTACACCCTTCTTTTGCAAAAATGTCCAAGAACTTGTCACATCTCCTCACCCTACTCTCTTCTTCCCCAATTCTCACTTTATCATAAACAAAAGGAAGCCCTGCCCATGAGTCTTTACCACTTTCAGGCCCGAACATGGGATGGGTACACAAAATGTCGAAGTCTGGAGGCAAGTACTTCAAGAAAAGGTTTCTGGGGAACTCTTTAACGGAAAGAACGTCGACGAACAGAGTGTTTCGACGGAGTCTCTGAAAGGGTAGCTGTTGAAGCAGAGCTTCGGTTGAAAGAATGGAGGTAGAGAGGAGGACAACATCAGGGTGTTGCTCGAAAAGGTCATTTGGGTCGGAGAAGAAAGAGACGCCGAGCTGGTTGGCGACGTCGCTGTAATTCGTCCGGGAGTGAGCGAGGAGAGTATGGTGGTGGCGGAGGAAGGTCTTGGAGAGAAACTGGCCGAAATTACCGAAACCCAGAATGCCAATCTTGAGGGAAGTCGATTGAATGTAACGGGTTTTGAGGTGGGATTCATAGTCGAAAGGTTGCGCGGCGTCGATGCAGTGGATTTGGAGAGACGGAAAGTGAGGGGATTTGGAAGGATTTGGGAGGAATGGAAGAGGGAGAGGGAGGGAAATGGAGTGAGAGAAGGAAAGAAAAGGGAGGGGTTGGGAATTGAGTGATCTTGTGGCAGACAGTAGCTGCATTTCTTCAGAATTTGCAATTCCAATCCAATGGGTTTTTGAACAAAAGAAGTATGAATTATTTGAGTTGGTTTGTCGTTCTTGAGGGAAGCTCTGAAATTTCAAAGGAGAAGGTTTCAATTCGGGTACATTCAATTCAAGGAGCTCGAAAAAATGACACGTCAAAAGCGTTTGACAAATGTTCTTTTTACGTCTCTGAGTAAATTGTGTCAAGAACTCAAGATTTTGTAGCTTCTTCCATTTCCAGGTTTCATCAAATTATGGGTCAAAATTAGTTCAGGTTGGGAGCAACATAATTTGTTTTTCTAGCCTACTGCGCTTTGGCTTTAGAAATAGTTAGTTTTTGCTACTTCTTTTCTCACTTGTAACACAGCTTTCATGACAATGATTAACGATTTACATAGTAATTGCCTTTTTCATGAATGGTCTTTTTTTTTATATAGAAACTTTTTCATGAATTGTCAACACATTTAAGCTCTAACAAGTTTGCTACCTTACAATGTACAAATGACGTGTAGAAGATAAGATGGGGGACCCTAGTCAATAGTCATAGGCACGAGGCACCAGCAACAGGTAAAATAGCCCATGGATGGCTAAACTAAACACAAGAGGGCTAACTTTTGCACTTGAAGTAGGTGAACCTGAAACATCAGGAATGGATTCAGGGCCAGGCCCCAAGTTCTCGTTAGGACTTAGGAGCATATTTTATTTTCATTTTGGGTTGGTTTCAATCCAGGATTCAGCCTAACCAAATACTCTACTAGCAACACATAAATGGTGAACTGAAAATAGCAGGTGTCTAAATGAAACAACAAATCATAAAAATCTGTAGCCAAGACACCAGAATCCTCTTTTTTTGGTTAAATGGTGGAAAAGATTTGAGATTACAAAATTGCAAAATTAAGCTGTTCTAAGAACAAGGGTAAAATAAAGACATGCCACCTTCTGACTCTCATCTGGTAATAATACGACCATCTTCTGCCATCTCCTAAACCCATCTCGGTTATCAACTTATCATCATTATCAGCCCATCAAAAATAGTAATGACTAGAAACTAAAAACTAAACTTGAAAAAAAAATCCCGTCTCAAAGGCGGGCAGTGTGGATGGATACATGGAACTTTGATAATTGGGTGAATGGGAAGAACACTCTTACAGAGGGAAGCTAAGCTGCGGTAACAAGCCCCACTGTCTGGTGTTGTTTCCTGTCATTCCCACTTTAGAAGATCTTGAAGAGTAGGCCACCATGAGTGGCGAAAAAGGGAGCGAAAACAAGTGATTCAACAGCCATAAGCTTGATGAGGATGTTGAGTGAAGGGCCGGAGGTATCCTTGAGTGGATCTCCGACTGTGTCACCAATGACAGCTGCCTTGTGAGGATCAGATCCTTTCGGACCAAGGGTCCTTGCGTGCTCCGAGGCACCAGCCTGACAATCAAACCATATAAAAAATTACTCAATGATAGACACAAATCGAGTAAAGAAGAGATTAACTAAAAGCTAGAATAAGGCCATCTTCAAATTCACGCAGTATTTTAGTCTTACCTCGATGTACTTCTTGGCATTGTCCCATGCGCCACCGGTGTTAGAAGCAGAAATTGCAATCTGTCAATAAACACAAGTCCAGTAAGCAACCATAATCAATCTTTTAAAAGTTAACCCAAAACTCCAATCATAGTCCATCAAGCTTTCATGAGTAGTTTAAAGATACTTAAAATAAATTCTTTTTCCAAAATGTTTCATGTTCAAATTTACCTGAACACCAGAAACAAGAGCTCCAGCAAGGACACCGGCAAGAGTCTCAACACCAAATAAAGTTCCAACAATGAGGGGAGTAAGCATGACAAGGGCACCAGGAGGGATCATCTCTTTGATAGAGGCATCAGTTGAAATTTTGACACAGGTAGCATAATCAGGCTTGGCGTGACCCTCCATGAGACCAGGAATGGTATTAAACTGTCTGCGAACCTCCTCAACCATCTTCAAAGCTGCACTTCCTACACTCTTCATGGTCATGGCAGAGAACCAGTATGGAAGCATGGCACCAACTATTAAACCAATGAAAACCTTTGGAGTCAAAACATCAACAGTAGAGATAGCTGCACGGCTCACAAAGGCACCAAATAGAGCCAATGACACTAATGCTGCTGACCCGATAGCAAATCCCTGGAAACATAAGAATAGCACATCAATATGCATGAGTAGCAGTTGGGAAACATTGAGCCAAAAGAAGAAGAAAAGTTTAGAATAATAAGAGAGGCATTAATGGGGATTGGAGAAAGAACGGAAGGATGCAATGCAGTTTCAGTAAAGTGTCTATCTCAAAGTGGAATCAATAGATTATAGAATAAAATTCCGATACTAACAAGTCCATTTGGGGTTCAAGAATTACTCCAAGCAGTAAACACAGAATTAAGGCTTCGATTGCATTATCAATGAATCACTCTCCTGATAAAAATCTCTAGGAAAAGAATGATTGCAGTACCTTTCCAATGGCAGCAGTGGTGTTTCCAGCAGCATCAAGAGCATCAGTTCTCTCACGAATGCGATGGCTCATGCCAGCCATCTCAGCAATGCCTCCAGCATTGTCACTGATTGGACCATAAGCATCAATGGCTAACCCAGTTGCAATGGTGCTCAACATTCCAAGGGCAGCAACCGCAATGCCATACATGGCAGCAAAGCTAAAGCTAACAAAAATGCTGACTGCAATGGCAAAAATTGGGATGATAACAGATTTGTACCCTAAAGCAAGGCCAAATATGACATTGGTGGCTGCTCCTGTCCTGCAGGAATCAGCGACATCCTGCACAGGGCTGCAAATAAAGAAATGATTGATCATTATAGAAACTTTGATGTAAAACTGCTGTAGTTAATCAGTCAAACCACTGTTCCCCGTACCTGTAAGCATTGCTGGTGTAGTACTCGGTAACAAAACCAATAATAAGTCCAGCCCAGAGACCAACAGCCACGCACAAAAATAACTGCCTGCAAATTGAAATCATTTTAGTGGTTCTGCTAATTTTCCCATCCACAACTAAGTGGTAACTCACAAAAGATTTTAGGAAAGTAAAAGGTCTTAAGCTTTCCTCAGCTCAAAAAATAAGAAGCATAGCTGTGTTACAGTATGCATCTAGGTAGAAATCATTAGAATCGCTACTTTTTCTAGCATGATTATTGCTACATATAAGAATAGCATAATCTTACCAGTTTTTAACATCTTTTTGAGCCCCAAAATTGAAGATGGTGAAGGAAGATGGCACACCAATCCAAGTAACAATAGCAATTCCCACAGTCATAAGAGCAGTGGATATAATAAGCTGCTTCTTCAAAGCTGGTTCAATTTCTTTGACAGCCTTGATCTCAAAGAAATCAGTGGCGAACAGGGTTGTGATCAAACACACAAGAATACCCACAGAACTAACAAGCAGAGGATATAACATTGCAGTGAACTCATGGTTTACTCCAAAGGAGGATATAGAAGCAACAACAAGAGCAGCACAGGAAGATTCAGCATATGACCCAAATAGATCAGAACCCATACCAGCGATATCCCCAACATTATCACCAACATTATCAGCAATGACCTGATTTTATATTAAAAAAAAAAAAGATTTTAGTAAATCATTCAAGGGTTCTGCATAAGAAAATAATTACTTCTTAAAGATTAATAAACCTATGATCAACATTGAATAAATATATATTCCAAATGAATAAGCTTACAGCTGGGTTTCTCGGGTCATCTTCTGGAATGTTCCTTTCAACCTTTCCTACAAGATCAGCACCAACATCGGCAGCCTTTGTGTAAATTCCACCACCAACTCTTCCAAAGAGTGCCATGGAGGATCCCCCAAGACCATAACCAGTAATAGCCTCAAAAAGGCCTTCCCAGTCATCACCATAGTAGAGGTTGAATAGATTGATGGCAATGTAAAGCACCAACAAACCATTTGCTGCGAGGAGAAAACCCATTACTGCACCAGATCTAAAGGCAACAATAAAAGCCTTTCCAACACCCTTTCTTGCTTCTAAGGTTGTTCTGGCATTGGCATAGGTAGCAATTTTCATCCCGAGGAACCCAGAAAGAACAGAGGTGATTGCACCGAGCAAGAAGGACACAGTACTGAAGATAGCAGTAGCAAGTGCTGGCTTGCAAGTCTTTTGCTTATCATAGGTGCAAGCCCGGCTCTTTGTGCTGAAGCCCTCAACCGATCCCAAGAAGAGGAAAATCAAGGCAGCAAAAGCAATCATGAAGACGCCAACATACTGATACTCAGTAAAAAGAAAGGATGTTGCACCTGCACTCATACATCAATAAACTATTTAATATGAAAACAAAGATCATAAACAAGTGACTGTCAATGGTACTAACAAATTAATGAAGGTTTCTTTGATTTGCATAAAATGCATCAACAATAAATATATCTCAAGTTAATTTATATAGAAACAGCAAAGTTGCCACCCAAAGGTTACAACAAATTTTAACATCAGTCATACATCAATTTAGAAACAAAAACCTCAACGTTCTATATATCAAAAGTTCCATAACTTCTATCATGAAATTGTATTAGATTATTCTTGATCAGTATATTACTATTACTACTACCAAAGAATATTAATGCATCAGATAATATATTTGATAATTATAGTTCATTTATATTTGATATGTTAATTACAAAATATAATAATTATATTCCTGTACTTTATTATTGCTAGGATACTGAAATAGTCAGAAATATTCAAAATAAGATTGACATAAAAATATGGTAACCCTTTCCAAAAATACTTAAACAACAGCTGTACAATAACTTTAACAGGACAGAGCTACTATTTCCAAAAATAAAAGAATCACTAGACATTAAACATAGTATAAAATATCTTCACCAAAAGGCAACTAAGTAAATAATAATTATATCACATGGTATCTTTTTTTTTCCTTTTTCCTTTTGATGCACACATGTTGGAGCAAGGAATAAAGTATCAAAACAATTATCAAAAAAGTGCAGGCAGCACAGCAGCAATATAAATATTCTATGTTGTTAAATATTACTACATTGCATTCCTCGATTATTCTTAGAAAAAGGAAAACATATGGAAAATGTGACACGTGCAGTACACGTGGAAGACAGTCTAATGATAATAACATGACATCCATAAAGCAAAAATAATGTTTACTTAGATAAGACAAGATACCATAGCTTCCAGTAATGATGGCAGCACCAAAGATAAAGCCTGACCCAGTTATTAACTTCATACCAACTAAATCTAAGTCCAAATATAAAATTCCTTGATCAAATTATTTAAAAATAAAAATATGTACTGAAATTCATTCATCAATTATTATTAAATGCAAATTGAAACCAGATCTAATAGTAAGAAGACTCCAGAATTCATTTACTTGTACCACCAAAAGCTGACACAGCCCTAAAATGTCTCTTAAAAGATTATACACAATTTTTTTAAGAAAAGTAGATTTAATAAAAAAGAAAAAGTACTTTGTACCAAAAAAACTCAAATACATGCATTTCAAACAAAAAATTAATTTCAAACAATGAAGAAAAAAATCTAAGAAGATTAAGGTTAAGTATTATAAATTTTCACTAAAATAATGATGTTGAGCGTTAAAATTTCTAACTTTGCTTTACTTTCAACAAAATTATTTTACTATATTCTTATAGTAATTTTATATTTATTCTACGTTAAGGTTCTGGATAAATACTTTTGAATAACTCAGAGTTCGTGAAATTATTGAAAAAATAAAATCAAAAGATAAAAAACAGATCTAATAAAAAAAGCCAAAGATCTCACACCTTCGGAGATAGCGTTTTGAATTTCGGCGCACTTGGTCACGACGCTATGGTCATTGATGCCTTCCTCTTCCTCAATCAAGTAATCGTTGTAACCGTTCTTGTTACTGTTGCCGGAGCCACCTGGCGGTTGTCGTTCGGTGGTGAGCTTCACGCGCGACACCAACACCCACTGCACCAACGAGAAAGCTATCCCAATCACGGCGCACACCGGCACCACGATCTGCGTCGCCAAATCCGACAACAGTGCCGCCCCCATAGCCGCAGAACAGCTTCAATCCTCCGGCAACCACCGCGCTACCGAGTGAGTTTGAGTGAGAGTGGAGGAGCTCGAGATATGAAATTTAAGAAGGAAGGAAAGAGCGGAGAGAGCTCTGTTAGTGAGGGTTTTCAGTGATTTATATTGTGAAAAATTGGAATATTTTTTTATATTCCACAGAGAGGAAATTCCCTGTAGACAATTTTAATCTTATTTGTTTTCAATCTCCTCTCACAGCCATATGATTTATCGACTTTTTTAATTAAAAGTAGATGAACGGTAGCTAATGAAGGCGTACGGGAAGAAGTGTGGGGAAGAGATGTATGAGAGAAGAGAATCACTCGATAAGTTAAGCGCGTAGGATTAACGCATCAATGTCGGGAATAAAAAAAATTATCTATTTTTATTTAAGTGTGAGATAAATTTGTGATGTTGAGAGTAATTATCGGGGGAATGATTCGATGCGCCACGTAGATTGTGGATAACTATGCAACCTAACACGCTTACTTTGTAGAGTTGTACTCCATGTTTTATTATGGTAACAAAAGTACAGTCTCCGAGATAACCTTGTGTCTTGTAATGTGTTAGTTTTTTTTTTTTTGCTTGAAAATACCTTATTCCGCTTGATATCTAAAATAATACTCTTATTTTAAGATATTACTCCATTGAATACGGTCTTTAAGATGATAGATTATTTTTTATACCATAAAGATGATAAATTTAAATTGATAAAATTAGGTGAGTCAAATCAAGTAGCATTGTTTTTTTTTTTTTCAACATTGTCTTTTTTAATATAAATGTTTCTAAATCACCCGAGATATTAGATAGTAACAATATTTTTTTCCTACAATGTTCCTAAAATAAAAGTTAGCCACACCTCACACATTAATGTTATTATTTATTAAATTAATTAATGTTTTAAAAATAATTATTTCTCTATCAAATTTTTTAAAAAAATTTATACATATCAAAATGCATATTTGTTTTAACAATATACAAATAATCATATTTGAATTATGCATCAAATAATTATGTTTGAGTCAGGTTATCTTATTATAAATGAATACTTCTTTTAACAATAATTTTGCTCTGTTCACAAGTTTTGAATTCTATATTTAATTAAGGGTCCAGCTAACTGGTGCACCCATGCACCATATAGGTAGTCAAATTAGCTAAAAACAATGTATTTTGGCTAAAAACAATTCACTTTTTGTGTTGGATTTCTCAAAAAGTAAAAGCTGTAAAATGAGTTGGTCTCATGCAATTAAATGAAAGGTAATAATTAAACTAAAAGTAGGTTAGATAAATATTTAAGGACAATATTATCCTTATTGGCTTTATTATTAATAATTTTTTATGTAGAGAACAAATTTTACTAAAGGAATATTTATATTTTTTTTTCTAAAATCCTATGATAATTGGTCTAACATTTTGAAATTTACCCTTATAAAAATAAAATATTTTTAAAATGGGGGCTAAACTTTATTAATAAGTGTTTAAACTTATTTTTCTAAAACCCTAAGAGAATGGTTTCAAAATGTAAGATTTACCCTTTTAAAAAATAAAACATTTTTATAATTGGGCTAAACCTTAATTATAGTCATAAAAAATATGAATATTATTTTCTTATTTAAATGTATTGATAAAATATTTTTATAATTAGACTAAATCTTTTCTTGTAATTAAATAGTATTGAAGGTGTTTTAAAAAAAAAAAATGTATTCAAGAGCATTTTAGATATATTAAAGTCAAAACTCCACATCATTGTCCTTTTGTCTTCACAAAAAACTATGCATTTTGTGTTTTGTGAGTAATGGGCGTAACCTTGCACCCGTTAGTTTTTGCCTTTAATTAAAGCTTAGCTGTTGTAAATAAGCGAAGAAATAACATGAAGCTATTTTTTCAAAAAAAAGAAGCTTATTTTAAATTAAATAAATTAACTTGTAATAAATATACTAAAAATTATTTAGAAAAAAAGTTCCATTTTTTTTTGCACAAAAAAAATTTCCCATCTTTTAGTGGATAATTTTTACGTGCTTCTACATGTCTTTTTATGATTTTATTGGATGACCTCATTATAATCTTGTCCTAGTCGGGATATAGATAGAAATTTTCAAATTTACCATAATCTCTGTCTAACTGTCTTGAGTCTTGACTCTTGTTTTTTTTTTTTTTTTTCTTTTGATAAGTAATATTACTCCATATTTATTTATGATAATTTATGATAATAATGAAAAGGCTTTCTTGATTGGCTGAAGAAGGTGACAGGGCACCGTAACCGATGCACTAAAGAACAGAGGAGAAAAGCTCAGCCAAGATGGATTTTAACTTTTTCTTATGTAAGAAAAGCCTCGTGACGTCGCATGTGTTGAATGGCGTGCAAACCTCCTATACCGGATAAGATTCATTTTTTATTTTTCCCCGTTTTTTTCCTTTATAGTTTTGTAACTTCAATTTCAATTAAAATACAAACAACATTCTTATATTTTTCATTTTTATTATATATAATATTAATTTATTTACAATAAAATATTATTTTCCTCATCCACCCAATCTTTATCTTCTTTCCCTCCTCCGGCCAAAAAAAAAAAATCTTCTTTCCCTCCAGTAATTCAGGAGATTATTATGAATCCATCATCTGTTTTTTGAAACATATTTGTGGCCTATATTTCTTCACTATATCTTGGACCTCCTCTAATCATCTCTAAATCACATATTTTCCATCAATCAATCCTCTCTAATCTATTGTTACTAGTACTACTAATACTATTTTCAATAAAACTAATTATAATGTCCCTAAGTTAGATCATAAACGGGTTAATGTCCAAATTTCCCCTAACTTGAGCTCAAATTAAACAATTTTTTCCTTAAACTTTTTTTTTCTTGTCTGATTGCACCATGATGTTAAAAAAAAAAAATTGCCATTAACAAATTCGTTATCTAACACTTTCACTTTTGTAAGATATATGAGTAATAGTTAGTAGATAAATAATGGATTTGTTGACTGCAGGGGGCATATGTCTTTTTTGTAACGTTAGGGTGTAATTAGACAAGAAAAAAAGTTTACAGAGGATTTTTTTTTTTTGGCAAGTTCAGGTGAAATTTGAACATTAAGCTATTAATAATAAATTACTAATAATTGAGATGGTTTAAATGAAAAATTTTACAATATATAAATTATCCTTTCATTCATTGTCAATCTCTTTTTCTTTCTTTTAGGAAAATACAATAATTATAAATCTCATTATAATGAATACGCTCATTAGAACAAATTAAGAAAGTCCACCGAGGATACAATAATCATAAATCTTATTAGAATTTACAATCACATAATGAACACTCATTATAACAAGCTAACAAAGTTCACATATGATATAATAATCAAAAATTTCAACACAATTTATGATCACATAACGAGAAACCCACAAAACCCACATAAAGATACACAAAACGCACATGCAATTTACATGCAGTAATACTTGAATCTGAAATTTCATAATCTAGGGAACTTATTAGTTAAGCTACCAACCTATGGGTCATTACCGTTTTCCTTTAACATAAAGGAAAATTTTATGGCTAATTATACAATACACCGGCGGTGGAGTTTAGCAGACTACACAAGAGGGTCCTAAAGGGTGACATGTGTCCTCTACGGACTATATTGAAACATTTAAAACTTAATTAATTAAAAAAATGGACATGTGTCAACTCCACAACCCAATTGTGGAGTCCAAAATTTCCACCGCCGATATATCAAATAATTACCCAAACTTTATTTTATCAAAAAAAACTTAACATTTTTTTGAAAATAAAACTAGAATTTGATTTGATACGCTGGCAAATACTTGTGTACTATAATAATAAAGTAGAAATTGGAAGGTAGCAAGATGGTTGAGTTTTGTTTGCTTTATCTTGAAGTAAGGAGGACAAATGAGGAGGGTTTTGCAGTGAGGGAAAGCGGTGCGGACAGGCGGACAGCAAATTGCAAGTTGAGAGTTGAGGCTTTCGCCACTCAAATTCCCAAAAGCTGACCCATCTCCACGTTTATCGTTTGATTCTGATTGGGTACTCACTCCACTCCCAACGTTACAGTTGGCATTTTTTAGCCTTACTTGGACATTCCATTTTCCACCCTACTTACTATAAACTTCACTTCCAAATTCCAACCTTCCATATATATATATATATGAGGATTAGAGTCCTCGACCAAGGAAAACGAAATGGCGATTGCAGTTGGGTTGTTTCTGGATTTTACTCATTTTGGGTTCAGACAATTTCGAATTTTAATTCGTTCGAGTTTTGAGTCACTTATGGATTTAGAATAGATCACACCATTGAATATAAATTCTCGCCTGATTCCATATCTACATTATACCCTAAGTTATGAGAATTTAGAATCCATCACTGGGGTTTATATATGAACTTTCATATTATATACACTGTGAGCATGTGGATGTGAACCATCTGAGCAATATGGAACAATATGAGTGTTAGTATGCAAGTAAATATACTATTGTAACAACAATCACCGCAACTAAATATTTAGCTCAATTTGTATGATGCATATGTTTTTTGAACCATGAAGTCTAATGTTCAAGTCCTATTATGGGTCCGTTTGGCCCAGCTTATCTACTGAAAAAAGTTTAAGCTGGCTCAAACGGAAAATCCATAAGTGCTTTTCAGTCGTTTTTGAACTAAAAGTCAGAAGTTCTAAATTAAAACTTTTTCCAGAAGCACTTTTTCAGAAGAGATTTAAACTATGCCAAACATACACTATATGTGTGTGATTTCTGTGCAATTTAAGTACACTAGGACATAACGATCACCTAAGTATACATAGGGACGAGACTACGTATGGTTTAGTGAGGTCAAATGACCCAATTATTTGATTATGTGTGTTCTATTGATATATAACTTATATCACTTATACTAAATACTAAATCTTTATATAGGTTTTGACAAATTGGATGGAGGATTGACTTTGGAGAATCAAAAACTATAAGAAGTGTAGAATGAACATAATGATCATGATTCATGAAGGAAAAAAAACAAGTGCGTTGTTTTATTCGCATTCCCTGCCAGTGCCATCTCATCACCAATCACCAATCACCAATAATCCTAAAATTCTAGTTCTAGATTAGATGTGACTTTTAAGGAAAAAATCAGCCACCATATAGTTCTGGATATTTAAGCGAATCTTTTATCATAGTGGAAGGACAATTCTCATATTCCTTTTAGGCATTTATACTCTCATATGGTATCTAGATATTTAGGATTCATGCTAACCTTTTATCTTAAAAAATTCTAGCCATATCTTTTTTTTATTCCTTTTTTTTTCTTTTGTCTATGTGGTAGTGTTAGGTTTAATTAAACCAAGCATATTTAATTTAATTATATGTGTCAAGTTCTTATTGTTTTGTTATAAGGCTTGTAGTGTGGGTGAGTACATGGGATTAAAGCCCATGTAAAACCTAGCTATATAAACTTTAGTTTGTGCCGTCAGTTTATGTGAAAAAAAAAAAGAAATTTAAAAGGCTTGTGCGTTGTTTTGAAAGCCGAATATCGTCGGCCATGGCTTTTGCAGTTCGTGTGATTTATGCTTTGGATAGTTGAATAAAGTTGAGATTTGTGTTTTTGGTTACTTGATTTATTGTTTGATATTCTAAATTCTACATTTGGTATAAGTTGCCATAAGATCCTGATGGCTACGAATATGCAGTATGTGCAAACTCCATCAATCAAATTTGATGGTAAACACTTGTTTCAAGAGTGGGTTGTGCAGATGCGATTTTTTCTAAAATCATTAGATTTGTGGGAAGTTGTTGAAGAGGGATTCGTTCAACCAGAAGATACTACTGGTTGGACAGCTGCACAGAAGCAGGAATTGAAAAATCTTCGCAAGAAAGATGATCGAGCTATCCACCATATAATGCAGAGTGTTGAGATGTCAGTATTTCAGAAGCTGATTAACGTGAAGTCATCAAAAGAAGCTTGGGATACTTGATTGAGTCCTATCAAGGTGTAGCACCAGTTCAAAGGGTGAAGTTGCAGACATACATGAGGCAGTTTGAGTTGCTTCAACAAGAAAAGAATGAGAAGATTGTTGATTATTTTTCGAGGACGCAGAAAATTCTTAACAATATGAAGGCCAATGGTGAAACCATTACCGATGTTCAGATTATGGAGAAAATTCTTCGGACCTTAACGGAGCGTTTTGATGTTATCGCTACCATTGAGGAGTCGAAGGACCTGAAAACTATGACTATTGCTGGTTTGCAGGGAACATTGGAGGCACATGAATACAAGTTAGATGAGAGGTCTGCAGGAACTGTTGAGCAGGCATTGAAAGCTCAAATTGATGTGAAGAAGGAGAAAGTTGAAGCATCAAACAAAGGCGAATCCAGCCAACAGAGAGGTAGAAATTTCAGGCCTGGTCAAAGGCAAGGTGGCAGAGGTTTTGGCAGAGGTAATTTTGATCGCAGAGGCAACTCTGATCGAAAAGGTAATACTGATCAAACTCGTGATATGTCTAATGTTCAGTGTTATAAATGTCAGAAGTATGGGCACTATCAGTCTGAGTGCAAGTCGCATATTCAGTGTCATAATTGTGGCAAGTATGGTCATTTTAGTAGAGATTGTCGTTCCAAGAGACAGGAAAATAGAGATCATCATGCTAAAGTTGCAGGGAATGGTGGTGATTGCACTGAAACATTGTTGTTGGCCAGTTCAGATAGTGCAGATGGCTATGATAGCCAGTGGTTGTTGGATACAGGTTGCAGTAATCATCTTAGCGGAAATAAGTCTTTGTTTTCTGACTTTGATGATTCGTTTCGTAGATCAGTGAGACTTGGTGATGACCGGTCCATACCGGTATATGGGAAAGGCAAGATTGGCATCAAGCTAAAGGATGGGACATTGAATTTTATTTCTGAAGTTTTTTTACTCTCCAAATGTCTGTCAGAATTTATTGAGTGTGGGGCAGTTAGCTGAAAAGGATTATGATTTGCACTTCAACAAGCATGGCTGCATTATTTATGATGCTGATAATCGTATGATTGCAAGGTAAAAATGTCTAGAAACCGTTTGTTTCCTTTGCAACTTAATTATGATGAACCTTCTTGTCATGCTTTTGTGATTGTTGATGATAATTGGCTTTGGCATATGAGATTTGGGCACTTGAATTTTCGTAGTCTTGATTTTCTTGCTAGAAAGAATTGGGTTTCTGGGTTGCCAGCTTTTAAAGTTCCTGACAAAGTTTGTGAGACCTGTGTTTTGGGAAAGAAGCATAGAGAAGTCTTTCCTAAAGGACAGGCTTGGAGAGCAACTAGACCACTAGAACTTGTTCATTCGGATTTATGCTCTGTGGAGGTTCCTTCCATTGGTGGTAGTAAGTATTTTATCAGTTTCATTGATGACTTTAGTAGAAAGGCCTGGGTTTATTTTTTGAAGCATAAATCTGATGCTTGTGATGCTTTCAAGAAGTTTTTGTTCTATGTTCAGAAGCAAAGTGGGTATACTCTTAAAATTTTGAGAACTGATAGGGGTACTGAATATACTGTATATGATGATTTCTTGGAGAAACATGGTGTTTTGCATCAGTTGACTGCTAGATACACACCTCAACAGAATGGGGTAGCTGAAAGGAAGAATAGAACTGTAATGGATATGGTGAGATGTATGCTGCATAGTAAAAATTTGCCAAAAGGTTTTTGGGCTGAGGCTGTTGCTTGTGCTATTTATGTTCTGAACAGGTGTCCTACAAGGAGTGTTCTTGACAAAACTCCACAAGAAGCTTGGACTGGGAACAAGCCCAACATTGGGCATCTTAAGGTATTTGGTTGTATAGCTTTTGCTCATGTGCCTGATAAGTTGCGGAAGAAGTTGGATGACAAAGCTGAAAAGTGTATTTTTATTGGGTACAATCATGAGACAAAAGGGTACAAGTTGTATAATCCAAAAACAAGGAAGATTGTTGTTAGCAGGGATGTTACTTTTGATGAAGATGGTGTTTGGGATTGGTCTAATGATGACAAGGATTCGCAGCCTAAACCTGCTGTTGTTGTTGATGGATTTGATGTTAATCGAGAGGTGGAGCCAATACCTGCAGAAACTTCAGGCCGCCCACAAAGATTGAGGCAGTCTAATGTTCGTTTGCAGGGTTATGTGGTTGGTACTGCTTCTAATTCTTCTGATAATAGTGATGATATTGTTCATTATGCCATGTTTGCAGATTGTGATCCTTTAACTTTTGAGGATGCTGCTTGTGATGATCATTGGGTGAAAGCCATGGATGATGAGATTCATGCCATTGAAAAGAATGGTACATGGGAGCTTACTTCTCTTCCCAAGGAAAAGAAGCCAATTGGTGTTAAATGGGTGTACAAGACTAAGTACAAGCCCAATGGTGAGGTGGATCGCTTTAAAGCGCGTTTGGTAGCCAAGGGTTACAAGCAAAAGCCAGGTATTGATTATTTTGAGGTATTTGCACCTGTTGCTAGACTTGATACTGTTAGAATGGTTATTTCACTTGCTGCTCAGAATAGTTGGAAAATTATGCAAATGGATGTTAAGTCTGCTTTTTTGTAATGGTGTTCTTGAGGAGGAGGTTTATGTTGAACAACCTCCAGGTTATGTTAAGAAGGGGGAAGAAGACAAGGTTTACAAGTTGAAAAGGGCCTTGTATGGATTGAAACAAGCGCCTAGAGCATGGTATACTCGTATTGATTCTTACTTTCCTGATCATGGTTTTCATAGGTGCCCATATGAGCATACCTTGTATGTAAAATCTAACTTGCAGGGTGATATCATCATTGTGTGCTTGTATGTGGATGATTTAATTTTCACTGGCAATAATCCAAAGTTGTTAGCAAGTTTCAGGGAGACCATGATTGCTCAGTTTGAGATGACTGATACGGGTTTGATGTCTTACTTCCTTGGTATTGAGGTGAAGCAAACAGATGCTGGTATATTTATTTCGCAGAAAAAGTATGCTGGTGATGTCTTGAAGAAGTTCAAGATGGAGTCTTGCAATCCTATTTTGACTCCTATTGAAGAAAGGTTGAAACTTGTGTCAGATGGCAGTGGTGAGTTAGTTGATGCAACTAATTACAAGAGCTTAGTTGGAAGTTTGCGGTACTTGACAGCTACGAGGCCTGATATCATGTACAGTGTGGGGATAATTAGCAGGTTTATGGAGAATCCGCGGCAATCTCACTTGCAGACAGCTAAGCGTATTTTGAGATACATCAAAGGTACACTTAGTGATGGAATTTTTTACTCTTGTGCTAATGATGTGGAGCTTGTTGGATATACAGATAGTGATTAGGCAGGTGATGTTGAAAAGCGGAAAAGTACTTCTGGTTTTGCGTTCCATCTTGGAATTGGTGTGTTCTCTTGGCTGTCTAAGAAACAACAGGTGGTTGCTCTGTCCACTGCAGAGGCAGAGTATATTGCAGCAGCAAGCTGTGCTACACAGGCTGTATGGTTGCGAAGAATGCTTAGTGAGTTACAGCATGAACAGGTGAAGCCTACAAAGGTGTTTTGTGACAACAAGTCAGCAATTGCAATGACAAAGAATCCAGTGTTTCATGGTCGCAGCAAGCACATTGACATCAAGTATCACTACATTCGAGACTTGGTGAGAGACAATGAGATCGCGGTTGAGTTTTGCTCATCTGAGGAGCAGGTTGCTGATATCTTTACAAAGTCCTTGAAGACGGATGTGTTCTTGAAGCTGAAGAAGATGCTTGGGATGGTGAAGCTTGAAGACTTGGTTTAAGGGAGGCTATGTTAGGTTTAATTAAACCAAGCATATTTAATTTAATTATATGTGTCAAGTTTTTATTGTTTTGTTATAAGGCTTGTAGTGTGGGTGATTACATGGGATTAAAGCCCATGTAAAACCTAGCTATATAAACTTTAGTTTGTGCCGTTAGTTTATGTGAAAAAAAAAAGAAATTTAAAAGGCTTGTGCGTTGTTTTGAAAGCCGAATATTGTCGGCCATGGCTTTTGCAGTTCGTGTGATTTATGCTTTGGATAGTTGAATAAAGTTGAGATTTGTGTTTTTGGTTACTTGATTTATTGTTTGATATTCTAACTTCTACAGGTAGCAATACATATATATTGGTAGGTAAGAGCTTAAATAATTATCTTAATAGCATTTGATCTGATCTCTTTAATTTTGATCTCTCGATCTTTTTTCTTTCTTTCTTTTTGCTATACGCAAAAGTGATTTGAAATTGAGTCAATAAAAATTAAAGTTGAGCACTTCACGAACAAATCAGGTGATCTACAAGTTAGTCTAAGATTTGGTTATTGCATTTTATATATTGGCATCTATTTATTAATCAAAGCTTATGCTAATTGCTAATGCATGATAATACCAAATGTTTGACCTTACCAAAAGGCCGAAAAAGGTATATGAAATTACGAATTGTATTTGTTGTTGCTCATTAAAATGGAGTAGGAACCCTACCCAAGCAATTCAATGGCCATTGGGCCCAAGACGATGGTCCTTGAATCCTACGGTAGTCTCAATTATATGGGCCAACAAATGTGAAACCTATGACCCAACGAATTGAGCAGAGTGTATTTCAGTGTTCTACGTTTGCTGCTAATTAATTTGGGCCAAGTGATCTGTTCTTCCCCAATTCAATTTTGGGCTAGAAACTTTGAGATGGAGAATTTGGAGAAGAACAAAATTGATTCAAACTTAAGGGCTGTTTGGTTAGAATCACCCCCAGATCACTAGTGATCTAAGATTATCAGTGATGCAAGATCACCTGTGATCAAAGATTACATGGGTTTATGGAGGTAATCCAGATCACCCTCTAATCAGGGGTAATCTGGATTACCACGCCAAACCAAAAAGTGTAATCAAATGGGGTGATCTAAGATCACCTGTCAAGATCACCCCCAACCAAACGCCCCCCTAAATTTTTTGATGGTTAAATTAATTTAATTTTTTAAATTAAAGAAAAGTATTGAAAATTATATAAGATTTAGAGATAATATAGAGGAGTGGAGGAACAAAAACCCAAGAATTTGATCCTGAGATTTGGTATAGTTGTTTGCCAGCATTTCACAATGCTAGTGACTCTTTGATAGTTCATTTAACCTTCATTAATGAATTGCTAGCATTTTTCTTAAAAAATGTCGCTATTGGTTTGTTTGCCAACTCTTACCCATATTGTATATATGGTCCATATATAGAAGCTGAAAATAACTTTCCCATCCTAAAAGAAATATAGAAGAATACTACGTTAAATGCCTAACTAAGTTGGTAGTCTCATCAACTTGGTACATTTCAATCTTTCATTTCTATTGTTTAATAAAGTATAGCTGTCGATAAGGACATGTAGAAGTAGAAGAATAAGAATCTTTTTTTTTTTTTTGCTTTTTGAGGGAAATAAGAATCTTTATTAAGGAAATACTCTAGTTATTGATTAACTAATTGCATTCATAGGGCCAAATAATGGTGTGATAGTGACCTTATTTTGTATATGCATTTACAATTTTAAACTCTATAGCAGCCATAATAATAATAAAAAAAAATTATTATTGAAATCTTGAATTTTAATTAACAAGAATAAGAATCTCTTAGACAAAATCTTATCTACATGTTTATTTATTGTTTAATCATCCTTGATTGAAATTTCTTATAAGCAATAAATAAAAGATGAGGGATGATGATGAACGAACCCCACACAATTCCATAAAATCGGCTAGTCATAAATTAGGAACGACTCATGACTCCTAGTGGTCGACGGTGCATTTGTTAAAAAATACTCCTACTGCTATAAAAAAATATGGGTTTATATATAATACACCGTTAGTGGAATTTAGCGGACTTCACAAGCTGGTCTTGAAGGGTGACATGTGTTTTCTAAGAACTAGATTGAAATATTTAAAATTTAATTAATTCAGAAAATGGACATGTATCACCTTCACAACCCGTTTGTAGAGTCCAAATTTACACTGCCGATGTATCAAATAATTACCCAAAAAATATTGAATCATTTCGAGTTTCAAAATCCTTCCCCCCAAAAAAAGTCGTCATAGTTAGACTTTTGAGTTTAATGCCAGAAAAAAAAAAAAGACTTTTGAGTTTTGAGTAAGGGTAATTATTTGATACACCGGTAGTGTAAATTTTGGACTCCACAAGCGGTTTGTGGAGTTGACACATGTCATTTTTTTAATTAATTAAATTTTAATTATTCCAATTTAGTCCCCAGAGAACACATGTCACCCTCCAGAACCCACTTGTGTAGTCTGCTAAACTCGTGTATTGTATAATTTACCTTTGAGTAATTGGATGGAAACATACTACTCCTAAATAGTTTTCCTGAATAACAAATTAACAATTCAAGTAAGATATTCTTTCTGAATATTGAAAATTTCATGTTCATGATCAATTACTGTATTTATTTAAAAAAAACATTTCTATTAATGAAAAGTTAATTAACCCAAGCAATTAGGAAACATTAGCAAAACCAAAAAAAGGATCACATTAATTAATTAATTCCTCATATCATCGACTCATTCAACCTCCTTTCTCAAAGACATTGAAAGAGAGAGACAAAAGAAAACTTAAAAGTTTTATAAAATTCATCAAGACTTAGGTCTGGTTAATGGTGACCTATAGGTATTGTTCAATGGATAATGGTGAATTTAATGCATTATTTTTACTAAATTAAAAAAGAGAAGACAATTTGTTAATTGTATTGTAAGCTTGAGACTTCTTACCGAGGTCTCGAATTCGAATCTTAGGATGGACGAGATGGAATTTGGAATAGGAAAAAAATACCTCCTATTATGTAGCCTATTTAAATATTATGTTGATGAGTAGAAAAAAAATTGTATGTTTCCTTCTATTTTGATCATCTTTCCCTACTAAATATTTACATGATCACCAACTTTTTACAGTATATTATTATAATTTCCCTATAATCTCTGATCTTTGCATAATTATTCTATGAGTCTATCAATAATTAAGGAATTGTCTATGGCAAAATAGTAAGAAAATACTATATGTAGAACCTTTACGTAATTTTTTCTTTGATAAATTTTTTTAACCATACAATTTGAGAGGCAAACGGCACGTGGTCCGTGATTGTGCACGGGAGGAGCGTGCACCCATTGTCAAAGTCAACGTATTAAGGATCTCAAGCAAGCAAAAGAGGATACGTGGCTTTGTTCTATTGACCTGATCGTTTTGCCAACCAGGAACTCCGCAGTGATGAATGATGACACCATCAATCATCAATAACCGAAAATTTGTACTACTTCGTACTTTCCGCCCAAAAATCTTCTTTTCATTAACTTTCACCAAAATCTTCCTAATCCAAGAGAAAAGGGGGAATAAAAAAAGGAAAGCATGTTAAATTGATAAGAAGAAAGCAATAATTCTTTTCCCACACAAAATTTATCACCAAATTTGTACTCATTTATATGTCATCAAGTTTAGTACTACTTTTCATGCAAAACAAAACTCAGTAAGGAGAAATTAGTAGGTGGATCGCATCTACCACGTTATCCATGGTTCCAACCAATAAGATTTTGACAAGTCAGATTTTTTTCCTACAATTTCTAAAATCCTAGCTAATTAATGTCTAAATCTCATCTGATGAAACTAGGGGTTAAACCTGGTGTTAAATTTGTGCCTAGATTTTAGGATGAAATCTAACTTGTCAAAATCTTATTGATCGGGACCACGGATGATGTGGTGGACCCGATCCACCTAATAATTTCCCCTTAGGAAGATAAGAATGAATATGTAATTTAGGATATTTATTATGGTCAAGTATTAGTGACTAGAAAAAAAAGTATTAGTGATTATAATTTCAGTATCTAAGATAAGATAATTTAATGGTAACAATTTGATGGGGTATGTAACATTACCCAAAAGCAATGTCATTAAATAACATACTGGGTTTGAATATTGTAATCGAGAAATGCTATACATGTTAAAAAATCTTTCATGATTTTAAATCTAATATAACTCGATTTTAAATTAGTTGGGATCATTGTAATCGTCGAAAGGATTTACATTGAAAAAATAGGCTCTTGCTATCTTTTCCATGTTAAGAGAGGCTAACATATTGGTACAATTACCAGATTAGTTAGAGCGATACAGAGTTGAATTGAGTGGTAAACAGTTTGTTTTAGCCATAGTTATTAAACCCGGATCGGCTCGGCGGTCGGACCGTTTGACCCGGTGACTCAGAGCTGGAACCGGTCCGGATTAACATTTGGACCGTTTAGGGAAACAACCCGTTGAAACCCGGTGTGATCCGTTGAAACCCGGATCAACCCGGTGACCCGGCCGGGTTTCAAGTGACCCGGTGGGTTAATGTATTTCATTAAAATTTAAATTTAAATCCATTTTTTTCATTTTTTAAATATATATATTAAGGGAAATATTGTAAATTATATAATAAACCTTAAAAAGAAATTAAAAAATAACAAAATTTAAAAGTATTATATTCTTAATGAAATTTTTTACATCTATCCGACTTTATTTATTTAAATTAACATGGCTCATGGTTGGACAATTGATAATTAATGGAAATAAATTCATATTTTATAGTTTTATATGCTAAAATATAATTATTTCCATTTATATCATTATGTAAGAATATTATAAATTAGATTTAATAATTTTAGTTATAGAAATAATAGATATAAAAGTTATAAAAATATTTAAAAAATATTATTTATTAACCCGCATTGACCCGATTGACCCAACGGTTAAACCAATTGACCCGTGGCCCGAAGCCTCGAGTGGGTCGCTCTCCGGGCCGAGTTTAATAACTATGGTTTCAGCTTAATAAGGTTATCGAGATCTTGCGTACACAACTGCCTCGTTGGTACTCACCCATCAAGATGAGATGCGCGATACAGGTCGGATCCGGATTAACTAGAACAATGTTTTGGATATCAGATGAGATAAAAAAAATGTCAGATTAGGCAATTAGGGCAGTTTAGGGGAAATTTGGGTGGGTTATCATCCTTCAACTATTTTGTAATCTTGATATATTTTTTTTGCAATAATCTTGATAATTGATAATTAATAAAAATGTAATTATTTGATACACCGGCGGTGTAAATTTTGGACTTCACAAGCCGATTGTGGAGCGGCTTGTGGAGTTGACACATGTCCATTTTTTCAATTAATTAAGTTTTAAATATTTCAATCTAGTCCGTAGAGGACACATGTCACGCTTCAGAACCCGCTTATATAGTCTGCTAAACTCCACCAACGGTGTATTGTATATTTAATCTTAATAAAATTGTCTTTCTTTCAAAAGAAAAAAAAATGCCCTGACCATTCATCTCAAATAGAGAACAAATACGGAGTACTATTGAAATGTAGGGCAATTAATTTTTTATACAAAAATATGGAAGTTAAGTTAAGTTAAGTAGCATGTGGTAAGCAAACTAAATTGCCAGACAAATCTGATTAATTGTTTTCCATATTTGACAGCAATCAATTAAATTTCCAAATAAAAGAAAATACTCTACTTTCTTTTAAAGAAAAAAAAAAAGAAGAAAATAGTAAGGATATTAAATTACCCATAATTGTCAAAATCATAACGAAATTATCCAAAAAAATATGAATCACATCTCATAAATTTATATTATTTATTATTATATAGTATTTAATAAAACATTACTACCTTTTATACTTTTTTTAGGATAAAAAATTAGTATTACCATTTTTTAATGGTGTAGACTTCGGTACTCCCGTTGTGATGCTTCCACTTTTCAATGTGATGCTCCCATTCAATTCTGACCATTGGATGCAACATCTATTTTTCTGACCGTCGGATACTAAAAGGTTTAACCTGCTAAACCGGTTTTAAAAACCTTTTGGAATAATAAATCAAGTAAAAAAATAATAAATCAAGTAAAAAAATGTAGTTGATATCAACGGTTGGAATAAAAAATGTGTAAAAATCTATCACGAGAACTACCACATACGAATTCATTTCAAAAGGTTTTTAAAACCGGTTTAGCAGGTTAAACCTTTTAGTATCCGACGGTCAGAAAAATAGATGTTACATCCAATAGTCAGAATTGAATGGGAGCATCACATTGAAAAGTGAGAGCATCACAATGAGAGTACCGAAGTCTACACCTTTTTTAATTATTTGGATAAACTCTATATCTACATTCCCAAGAAAGAAATGAAAACTCCATTTCCATATAAATAGCCAATTCTTTCCATTTTCTCTCTCACTCTGTTTTCCTCTGTTTTTATCTTCTTCCTCTCCATCAAAGTTGACCAACAGCCCAGGAACAAGAAGAAGAAAATGTCTAACGAAGAAGTTTTCATCGGCTCCATCGACCAAGGAACTACCAGCACTCGATTCATCATCTATGACAAATCCGCTCGACCCATCGGATCCCACCAGGTCGAGTTCACTCAGTTCTACCCTGAAGCTGGGTATCTCTCTCGAAACTCACTCTTCCTTTTATATAATTTGATTTTAATCGCAATAGATACTTAAACTTTTTTATAGTTGAAAATTAAAAACTTGTCGACATCAAAGTTTCACGTTTGGATCATGAGAAGGAAAGTATAGTAGAATTTTATGGATGGACGAACAGTTATATCTTTCGATTGTATATATATTTAATATATAATAAAAATAAGTTTTCTGATTTGTAACAATATGATATTTTTTTTTATTTTTTCTGCAATATGAAAATTGGGTATGATTGATGTTGCATAAAGATTGAAACTTTCGTATGTTCATGGATTTTTTTTTTTTTTGGAAAATTGGGGTGTTAGGTGGGTGGAGCATGATCCTATGGAGATATTGGAGAGCGTGAAAGTGTGCATTGCAAAGGCAGTCGACAAGGCTACAGCTGATGGCCACAATGTGGATAGTGGATTGAAAGCAATTGGATTGACCAATCAAAGAGAGACAACTCTTATTTGGAGCAAATCTACTGGTACTCCTCTCTATAAAGCCATTGTTTGGATGGATGCTCGTACCAGCTCTGTTTGCAGGTAATCTTTTTGCCTATTCTCTTTGTTATTCCTATTTGGTTTGTTTGCTTGTTTATTTATTTATTTTATATATAACTATAAATCACCTACCTGGGAAATGGCAGCTCTTTTTGGGTGATAAGTAAACATAATAGTCCTGTTTGAATCTGGATTTCCCTTCTTTATTTTTTGGGGAAATTTTATTTTTGAACTGGGAATGTTTTTTATACTAAGATTGCGTTGATTCCTGGGTTCTTGTAACTATGAAATATGTTGTTGGCATGATTCCTTTAGATTTGCTGTCAATAGATAGCTGGGATTTGAAATTCACTGTATATGTGAGAATTGCTTTTTGTGCTATGATAGTTTGAATTCCATATTTTGATGTCTGAGGTGATTTGTCTACTAGGAAATTGGAGAAAGAACTGTCAGGAGGCAGAACACATTTTGTCAAATCATGTGGTTTGCCCATAAGCACTTATTTTAGTGCTGTGAAGTTGCTTTGGTTGATGGAGAATGTGGATGCTGTGAAAGCTGCTATCAAATCAGGGGATGCTTTGTTTGGAACTATAGACACATGGTTAATCTGGAATTTGACTGGAGGTGTAAATGGTGGATTACATGTCACTGATGTCTCTAATGCATCAAGGACGATGCTCATGAATCTCAAAACCCTTGATTGGGATAAAACCACTTTAGAAACTCTAAAAATACCAGCTGAAATTCTGCCCAAAATTATTAGTAACTCTGAGGTCATTGGTAAAATTTGTAAAGGATGGCCTATTGCTGGTGTTCCAATTGCAGGATGTCTCGGTGACCAACATGCTGCAATGGTTGGGCAAGCTTGCCGAAAGGGTGAGGCCAAAAGCACTTATGGGACTGGTGCCTTTATCCTTCTCAACACAGGTGATGAGCCGGTCGAGTCAAAACATGGGCTCTTAAGCACACTTGCATTCAAGCTTGGTCCAAAAGCACCAACTAATTATGCTTTAGAGGGCTCTATTGCTATTGCTGGAGCTGCAGTTCAGTGGCTAAGAGACAGTCTTGGGATAATTTCCAGCGCAAGCGAGATTGAGGCTTTGGCATTGCAGGTTGAATCCACTGGTGGGGTTTACTTTGTTCCTGCTTTTAATGGATTGTTCGCTCCATGGTGGCGAGATGATGCTCGTGGGGTTTGCATTGGAATCACAAGGTTTACAAGTAAGGCTCATATTGCTCGCGCAGTGCTTGAAAGCATGTGTTTTCAAGTGAAAGATGTCTTGGATTCAATGCACAAAGATGCGGGTGAGATGGGTGAGAAGAAGAATGATAAGGGAGAGTTTGTGCTTAGAGTGGACGGTGGTGCTACTGTCAACAACCTCTTGATGCAAATTCAGGTTAGAGCTCTACTTATGCCTGGTATTTTCACTTTTCTTCTTTGCAATTATATTTCTTTGAATGAATTTAAGCATTATGGTTTCATTGGTTTTAAATGCTATGTTAAACATTGCTTGATCCACCTCCTTCTAGTTATTTTTGCACCTCTTGGAAGTTCCACCTCCTCCGCCTCGTTCTTTTCGTGTAGAAGCTTTAGTCCTTATTGTTGTGTTACATACTGGCCTATTATTTGTTTACCATTAAGATTTTTAGTGCTTTTATGGTCCAAGATTTGACCTTAGACACATAATTTTTGCGATGCTTATAGGCGGACTTGCTGGGGAGCCCTGTGGTGAGACCAGCTGACATAGAAACAACAGCTATTGGGGCTGCATATGCTGCTGGATTAGCTGTTGGAGTTTGGAAAGAAGAAGAGATTTTCGCTTCTGGAGACAAGGTGAAGACTTCGACTATATTCCGTCCGGTATTAAAGGAGGAAATAAGGAAGAAGAAGGTTGATTCTTGGTGCAAAGCTGTTGAAAGAACATTTGACTTGGCTGACCTTTCTATCTGATGCAAAGTTACATGTTTCATTTCTCAGATGGTTGTTCTATTTGTAATAACAATGGCTAGTCCTTTGTAGATTCTTGTGAATGTCAGACAAATCTTCATGGATTACATTGAACTGAATAATAATAATTAGTAATAAAATGCTAATTTTATTAGATTAACTGTTCCTACTTCCTGCCCATTGCTTAGCCACAAATATTCTTTTAGAGCATGACAGAAGCTTCTATGTTTTGGTAAGCGAATAGACAAATTCAATGCCCCTTTCTCAAACAAGAACCCTAAGATCCATTCCTCAAGCCAAACTCAACTCAAGGTGAAAACTAAAAGCCTTAATTTATCCAATCTGTCTGCAATGGCCCATGAACTTATGTATTTACTGACAAATTTATACCAGCAATGCAATGGGTACATGAAAATTTTCATATCTTAATTTTCACTAACAATCTTTTAGTTTACTCGTTTTGGTGATGTTTGGATTAAAATTAATAAAATATCGTTCTTAGACTTCTTTTTGTGAAAATCACATTTCTCCTACTTTCACTGGAAATTTTCAATAGTAGGCCAATTGCTCTAGACTTGGATTGCCACTATCTTCCCTTGGCCTTACTCTGTAAAACTCAAACTAGGACTAATTAGAGACTTGGCATAGAAGAATGGTTGAGGTTCTTAAAACTGTTCTACCAAATGACCCTAATTTAGGAAAAGTTGGCCACCAAATGTAACTAGTATGATGATCTGTTGCCATTAAAATGCTATATATATTCCATAAATTCCCTTTTGGGAAGACACAAATATATACCACTTTTAAGCTGCTACTTTAAGCTTTTCTTGCCATAATTTAATTTACTTGCAGCACACTTTTACCTCCAAAAAAAATGGCTATAGAAAATGTGAAGTTGGGTTTAGCCCTGCTTCTTGTGGGCATGCTTAGTTATGAAGCCACAGCTCAATCTGGTTGCAGCAGCGCGCTCATGGGGTTAGCCCCATGCTTGAACTACATTACAGGGAATTCAACAACCCCATCATCATCTTGCTGCTCGCAGCTTTCTAGCGTAGTTCAATCTCAGCCACAGTGTCTTTGCTCAGCCCTCAATGGCGGTGGCTCATCCTTTGGTATTACCATTAACCAGACTCAAGCTCTGTCACTCCCTGGAGCTTGTAAAGTGCAAACACCACCAGTTAGCCAGTGTACTAATGGTAAGGTCTTATAAAATTAATCATATAATAATAATTAACCACATTAATTTTCCTAGGAAGGTAATGTAATTAAGTTTGGTGAAAAACTAACTTGTGTATTTTGATTCATTTAGCAGCTCCTCCAGCGAACTCTGCAGAAAGTCCTGCTGATACTTCAGATGAGACTCCTGACACTCTAGATACATCATCAATTCCAAGCATTCCTTCAGGTTGACAGAAATTTGAAACAAGTAGTTATTTTTCAGGATAAAATGTTGAAATTAGTCACAAATTAAGTTGATGTGGGAAATCTAGATTATAATTAACACATGAAATTGTTATTATGAATGCAGGAACTGGGTCTAAAACAGTCCCTACAACAGAAGGCAGCACATCTTATGGAAGTAGTATGATGAAAATGCCACTTACTGATCTCACTCTCTTCACTCTGCTCGTTGCTTCATACATTTCCTTCATCAACTTATGTTAAGCATTATGTGAAAACTAGGAGCTTGTTTGCCTACTGCTGCAATTCCCACTTGACTTCTGTATTAATTTTCTTGTTTCCGATCCGATGTATGCTTAATTTGAGATGATCAGTACATTTCCCACATTTTCAGTGGAAATGGAGATGAGATATTCTTATTCTAATCTCTTAACTCTCAAGAAAACCTTTTAGAAGACAGTTACATTCTTTACAATTACACTCCTTAGGTTAGGGTAATATAATGTGGGTTGATATTCACATTTTTCAAGTTCCAAGTCCCAACCAAGTCTGGCTGACAGGCAAAATTTGAACGTAATTCGGTTTCTTCAAGTAGAAGGCAAAAAGTAGTGGCTTGAGAAGTATTACTATTACTTGAACTTTGTTCAATTGGTGTTTGATGATGAAGAATAAAGAACTTTTGAGTTTTTGCAGTACTTTACCTGAATATTAGGAAATTAACAACGAAAAAAGGGTCTTTTAGCTTGAAAATGAAAAGCGTTCGGAGAGGATTAAAGTCTCTAACTTGATTGAACATCACCTTTTCTTCTTTTTCTTTATTCTTCAAAGAAACAAGACCTTACAGTTACCGACTTTGGTGAATTTATATAGTACGTACCTTGTTGGAAAATCTATATGTTAGATTCTGGTTGGTGGATTCTGGAACTTTTATTAGGTTCCACGTGTTCAATATTCACCTTTTAAAGACAAATACTCTCACCTTTTAAAAACAAATACTTTTAATAGAGTGGTGCGGTAGCGGTACAATTGACACTGTCTAGCAACTGTACAGATGAGATTACACTGTACAGATTAGATTAAGTACTGTACAGATGAGATTATTAGAACAGCGATTGAAACGGAGTTTACACTTAAACTCAATTTGAACTCAAAACGGTAATGAAATGATCAAACGGTGGTGAAACGGTTACCATAGTCCATAGGTACAAAGTCTTTTAGCCCTCCTTTTAACAAAAATTTAGAAAGCATCAGGATTTGATATCTGACTAGAAATTGACCTGGAATTTATTTTAGCAAAAAGTTTTAATAGGACAATATGAATTGGCACCCTTTGTAGTCATACGGAAGCTTTACTTTATTTATAGTCCACATATCCGAATTAGTTGAGCTAATATATTATTTTGGTGGAAAGAAATAATAACGGGACATAACATAAGAAAACTCCCCTGAATAATATTTCATTAAACAATCAAAACATATTATACAACAAGAACACTCCTATAGACTATATATCATATCATATCTCAAGAATCATAACTGGAAAATGAAGGATAAAGAATCATCATCAACACTCTATAACATAATAACAAGCAACAATTCCCTACAGAGCACTCTGACTAATTCAGAATTTGGTGAAGCTTGCAATGAAGACAAGGAACAGAACCAAATGAACGGAGGCTTTTGATATGCTTGCATCGGATGATCCTCCGTCTGTCGATGGGATTGTTTTAGATCCTGTTGTTCCTGCATAATTACCCCAAACCACTTTCATCAAAATCTGTCCCCCCTTAATCATGATATAGTAATTAATGCCCTTAAAAATTTAATTTCTCTTTTGATTAATTGGTCATCTTAATTGTGTACCTGAAGGAATGTCGGATGCTGATGGGGTAATGGCGCCGTCGGGAGTTTCATCAGATGGTGAACCAGTTGGAGACGTTGCCGGTGGAATTGATGGAGACGAAGAAGGGGTTGCAGCTGTTAACAAAAATTATATACTCAATTTATTTAAGTATTGTAAGCGAAAAAAATACTGATTCAATCAAAAATTTATTCAAGTTTTATAGCATAATTACCATTGCACTGGCTGATTGGTGGAGTTTGGACCTTACAAGCACCGGGGAGTTGCAGAGCAAGAGTCTGGTTTATATTTATTCCCATTGAAGCCCCACCGTTAAGAACAGAGCAAAGGCATTGTGGCGACGATTGAACGACGCTCTGGAGTTGAGAGCAGCATGAAGACGATGGAGTGGAAGAATTTCCGGTAATGAAGTTAAGGCATGGGGCTAAGCTGGTGATGGCCATGGTGCAGCTGCTTTGGGCGTTGGCTCCTGCCCAGAACATTCCCATCAGAACAAGGAAAATCACAGCCATTTTCATCATTCCTCTTGAAGCCATTGCCTTCTAGCAAGAACGTTGAGAAAGTGGCGAGAGATGTTTTTTTTTTGAGTTGCGTGTAAGAATCAAGGAAAATTAATATTGGAAGTCAAAAAGTTTGATGGGATTTGGAGGAATGGAGGGTTTGAGTGAGGAGCATGAAACAGAGTGGAGTTTATATAGTTAAACTCTTGGAGGAAAGTGACAAATGGATTGGTATATTTGGATGACCAACTCTTACTAAACTTGGGGTTGTTTGATAACTAACTTCTAAAATATTATTATTTTAGTATAAGGGAAACTACATTTTGCTTTAAGTATTTGGGTTTTCTATTGGTATGATTAGTTTAAAGATAATAATATATATGAATTGAGATTTGATATTTCCTCCTATCAATAAGGAAACAAGGAGGAAATTTAAGCTAAATATATAATTAAACTTGAGACAATTCCATTTAGAGCTTTGGATTAAAATAACAATTTCTTCTTTGTCAGTAAAGTAGCTATATGTTTATAGATGAACAATAGTTTACCAGATCTTACCTTACCATTAGTTAAAGATAATTATAGTCTTATAGAAGCCTTCGCATGCATGGAACAAAATGTTCAAGAGGTGTAACAATTACTACATGTTAATTTTTGTTGGATATAGCTATTAGTACTTCATCAATTCCTGTTGGATTGAGTGGAAGGACCAATTCAATGCTTATTATAAGTAGTAATATTTTGGGTTTGAATTTTGCAAAAATGAAGAAAATAGGTCTGAGATAACTTCCCCGTTTAGGGTTTCACGTCGTGGCCTGATTCCGGATTAATTGGAGTCCAATATGACTATCGAGGTGAATTAGCATAGCTTTCTAAGTATTTGACTCAGGATGGACAAATATACTAGTATGTAGTATATTCTTCCTTATACTACTTAAAAAATATTATAGATTACTTGCTTGACCCTTGTGGTTTGTTTTTTCTATCAAACATGAAACATAATTGGTACTATTTATGAGTTATGACAAGCCTACGTTAAGCCAAGGCAACTAGAATCAACCTTATATTTTTGTGCCAAAAAAAAGAAGCAACCTTATATTTATTTATCACCATATAATAATTAAACAGGGAAAAGGTTGCCCAGGGTTACAACTAATATGCCAAACTACCTACCTTCACCTTCTAGTGATTTCATCATATCATAAAAAGAAAAACAAGATTACTTTAGTGACCAAAATTAGTTTAAGTGGTTGAACTCCAAAAACCCACTTCAAAACTGCCGGCGCCTTTTTCCCTCCAAATTCCTTATTGAACCCCACTCCTCAAACTCATACTATAAATCCTTCCTTCCCATCACTCACTTGACCCAACGAAGACCCCATTTTCAATTCAATTTCAATAACTCCACAAACTCTTCCATTTAACAAGTCATGGAAAGTTTAAAGCTTTTCCAACTCATTGCAATATTAGCAACAACTCTTTCAATCATTTCTGTTGAAGGACAAGGGCAAATCTCCACATCCTGCACAGCCTCAATGATCTCCACCTTCACCCCATGCCTGAATTTCATCACCGGAAGCTCCAACAACGGCTCGTCGCCGACTCAAGGCTGTTGTGGCTCATTGAAGTCGCTGATGAGCACTAGCATGGATTGTGCTTGTCTTATACTTACTGCAAATGTTCCTTTTCAACTTCCTATAAACAGAACTCTGGCACTTAGTCTCCCCAGAGCTTGTAACATGGGCGGTGTTCCCGTACAGTGCAAAGGTGCAGCTTAATTTACCTTTTGTTAATCACTCAACTCAAAATAATAATCTCCTTCACTGTTTTCTGATCTAATGGTCCATTTCATGTCTTTTGCAGCTGCTGGCACTCCTCTACCAGCTCCAGGTAAGATAAGAAATTGATTAAGGTTTTGGGTTTTTAATTTTCTTTTTGGATTGACTAATCCGGATCCAACCCCCGTCGCTCACCTGGTTATGGTGGGTGAGTCTACCAACGGGGGCAGCCACCTGGTTATGGTGGGTGAGTCTACCAACGGGGGCAGCCGCGTACGCAGTTTTAAGTTTGGGGCAACTAGGAACTAGGAGTTATTGACTTGTTTCCATGGGGTGTATTTTAACTCAAAGAAAAATGTGTGTTTAACTTTCTTGGCAGGCCCTGTTCCCTTTCTACTTCCACCAAGCATTTCACCTACAGCCCCGTCTCCTTTAAGTCCTGGAGGTAATCTGCATCAATATTTTGATTAACAAAAACTTAAATCGTAGTTTAAGCAATATCATGCAAACCGGGACATCAACACTAATATGTCTGTTTTTTTGGTTAAAGCTTCCAAATCTTCTTCAGCCGAAGGTCCAGCAACAGGGCAATCTGGTACACCCCTGGACCTGACACCAGCATCACCACCCGAAGTAGATGATGAACCAGAAGCCCCCTCAGCCACGGTTAATCCAGGGATTAGGCCAGTATTACAGCCATCGGCTTCTAATCCATCTTATAATTCGCCTCCATCGCTGCTCATATTATTCATTGGAATCGCCTTTTTCAAGTTCTATTGAGTTTAAACTCCTGAGACTACTATATTTGCTGCTTTAAGTTCTAGATCTTTGAGCTTATTTTCGTTTTGAGTAACCTGAGCTTAAGGGTGCCTGTTTTACCCCACATTCATTTGTATTTCATATATTTTAGACAACAAAACTCAGCATTTGATTCATTATTGATAGGAACTATATATGCAGTCAACCCTGAATTGTCCCAAACAAGAAGTCCTAGACAGATCAAATGGACAATAAAACTTTATTCACTACTATTTATTTAACCGAATCTATATGACCTGATAAAAGATGAAAACAATATTATTACAAAGGCATGGCAACTCAACTTAGTATCCAGGGAAGAATATTGGCATAAAGCTAACAATATCATTAATGGATAACACCATCAGCAACTCAATGAACAAGAAACCTGAAGGGGACCATGGAATCATAGACAATAGGAACATAACAGTGGACACACACTAATTCAGCAATTATGTTAGAAAAGATAGAAAAAGAATTGGGATATATACTGCAGAAAATAATTTCAAAGCTCCCAATGTTGCTCTAACCTGCAAGTATGTGCAACACACTACTACACATAATGCAAAAGCTGCTAAAATGACAATTAGTATAAGACATTGCAAGTTTAGAACAGCAAGGTACTCTTTATTATATATTAAATAAGTCACCTATTCCTAATTAGCATAAATTCGAGTGTTAGTAACTTTCAACGATAAAATGGGAAAGGATAACCTATCTAAACACGAACAAAAAGGTTCTTAGGCGGCAGCCAATCCAGCATCCTTGACAGACTCACGCCAGGCATATTCTCTAGCACCATCCTTGTCAACTATCTTGATGACAAAATTTGGAGGAGCCACAACCAGCCTTGCCCGAATCTCGACAATGCATTTATCGACCAAATCAACAGCTTCTTCCACAGTCATGCCACTATGGTAGTGTCGATCCATCATCGAGAGACAAAAATACGATCCATAACCGAATGCTCCTTTCTCAATCTTGTGAAGAGTGGCAATGTAATCAATGTAGTAGAGAGACGGTCCAATGTCCTTATCATAGCCTGCCAAAAGGATGTTGACAAAGTATGGATTCTGCAAAATAGAAAAATCTAGTCAAATGAAAAGTTTGATGTATTTGATGCAACAAGTGAAACATGCATGCAATGATATGATATGATATGATGATTAATGAATGCTATAATTTTCATAAACCGGTAATTGGGGACTCGGGGAGTATGTTCTGAACAGAGTCCTTCATGTGATCGCCAAAAAGAAAAAAGAAAAAAGAAAAAAAAAAAACAGAGTCCTTCAATCAATTCAACTACATGCATTATATACTTAAAAGCCCCAAACCAAAGCTAAATTATCAATTCCATAGCTAGTTTGATAAAAGCTAAAAATCCCTCAATAAGAGAAAAAATTAGAACATGCAATCAATCCTATCAAATTATAAAAATACTAGGAATAATCACAAAATCTCAAGAATCCCAAACAGGGTAAGAAAAAAAATGAAAGATTGAACCTTGCGCAAAGCAGTGGCAAGCTCTCCACGAGTAAAATTGGCAGCAGCAGCGGTGGTTAACGGGATTCCATTGCGGAACTGATACAAGGCTACATTTTTCTGTATATATTCCGTGAACTGAGCCCTTTAAGATTTCCAAAACAAGGAAAAAAATGTTTCCTTTTATCAGAAAATATTAAGCTTTGGAGTCAAAGAAAAGATAGAGAGAGAGAGAAAGAAACCTGTCACCGCCCTCGCCGCTGGCAGCTAAGAGTTTGTGGGAATCGAGGATCATGACTTTGTCTTCATTGGATTTGTGAACCAAAATGCTGTGCACCGCCGATGAATCGGCCACCAGAATTGCGAACCCATCACCCACCAGTCCAAACACGCTCTCCATCTCTCTGCGTTTCTTCTTTTGGAACCGAACTCCCCAACTTTGTAATACTGTCTGTCGAGTCGACTTGCTTTACAAGAAAAAAATTTGAAGCGAGACCGGCAAGGGAAGGGAGTTTTCAGTTGAGTTCTGTCTTCAAATGGGCTTTTGGTTTCTGAAATTTTCTCTTATTATTGGGTTGGGCTCCATTAGGACCCCTTCGGTTGATGATAATAGGCTGCGGTCCACTCTCTCATTAGTGGGCCATAGTCTTAAGGCCTATGGTGTGGGTTCGGGTCCAATTTTCAGTTTTATAAAGTAATGAGAATTGGGTTGAACAGCATTAGGCGGGTCAAATCGCTCGAATCGTTCGAAACCGTTAACGTTTTTTTGCGGTTAAGTCAAATCGCGGTTTAGACGGTTTGGCGGTTTGAACCGCCAAAGGATTAACTAATAAACGGTCGGTGTATAGGTTTAGGATTTTCAAAACCGTAACCGATTCGAACCGACCGTTTAGTAATATTTATAATTAAATATATATTATATATATAAAATAATATTAGATATATATAATTACATATATTATAATATATATAATTATTAAACGGTTTCAACTATTCGCTTGACGGTTCCAAAAAATAGTTGGCGGTTTGTAGTCGGTTTTTAGAACCACAAAACCGAAAACTGAACCGACCGTTACTCACCCCTAAATTGAACCGAACATTTGGATTTGTTCGTATATTACTCATTACTGACAAGGATGAAATTATAAGTTCGATTATCTATAAAAATAGATATTCTCTAGGGGATTTTAACCCTTCATGTTTACCTAATCAATCTAAATGCTTGGTTAGCATTTAGGATAGCATTTTAGACGATAACATCCATCAATCGAATTAACTAAACTACTTGTAAAAATCAATTGATTTTTTCTTACCAAGGGTATCCTAAGTCTTTTGGACCTGACTAATCCCTTTTGGTTAACTTAAACCGACCGATATAAGTATTAACCATTTCAGATTAAAATGCTAAATACTCTTGTGTGGTGGTAATAACTTGTTTGTTACTTTTGTTGTAATCAAAAGCATCATGAACGCAAATTAAGCCCCTTCCCTTCTTCCCTTGACCATTTCTCACAAATCTGACAAAACTTACGCAATGCTCCACACATATAGCTACAAGAGTTCCCCATTGTTCGCATGACCTCCTAAAATAACCTTTCGCGTCTCTACAAATACCTTCCATTCCACCCATCAAAAACATATTCCACAAAGCGATCAAGAAATTAAAAGAGAATAAAGAAGTCCCAAAGGAAAATTCCAATCAAGCAGAAATGGCAAACAAGTTCGTTGCAGTGTTCCTTGTGTGCATTGTTGTGGCAGCAACAATGTGCGTGGAGGAAGTTGGGGCACACGAGTCGAAGGACCATTTCAGCAAATGCTTCAAGGAGTGCGACAAGGAATGCCACGAGAATGGCCATGGCAACACCTTCTGCGAGATGAAGTGCGATGAAGATTGCGGTGCTAAGGAGGCTGAAGCCAAGCTCAATATTAAATTCTAGTTGGGTTATGGGAATCATCATTGGGAATTTAATAACAACATCAATAACTCAAGATCAACAAGAGTTTTTTTTTTTTTTTTTTTTCCAATATCTTTTAACTACTTTTATTCATATATTCATTGTATGAATTGAATTGAATAATATATTTGAACTGGTTTATCAACCGGTCAAATCTTTCCATCCTTTCTATTATTATCCTTGTAATCTCATTTTTCTTTTTTAATATACTCAAGTGTTGTTCGACTATATTGCATTTTTTCCCTGTTCAATCGACTATATTGGAATATTGAACAATATTATTTGTAATCTGTAATTAAATTTTGTGACATAATGCAACACTAAAAATTGGGCCTTGAGGTTATCAAATGCCCATTAAACGAATCAACTTTCGAGGTAAGAATTATTCATATTTTTAGTGATAGATGCAGTATTCTAACAATTAATCCGCTGTAGCACAATGGTTAAATTTCAAAGTTGATATGAAATTCCAGGTTCGAATCCTGGCAGCGGAAAATAAATTTTTTTGTTTTTTTTTTTAAAATTTTCCTTATTTTTAGCTATAAGACCTATTTTTGCACAATGGTCAAATCTTTGCATCCTTTCTATTATTATTCTTGTAATCTCAATTTTCTTTTTTAATATACTCAAGTTGTTCGACTATATTGCATTTTTCCCCTGTTCAATCGACTATATTGGAATATTGAACAATTTTTTTTAAAAATTAATATCTGTAATTTGTAATTAAATTTCGTTACATCATGTAACAATTTTTTTTCCTCTCAAAATTTTTTTGGTTACATAATGCAGCACTAAAAATAAAGAGATAATAAATTATGAATTATGATAATCGAATCGGATTAATCAAGATTATCGGATATCGGATATTTTTTTGGCACAAATCGGATATCCGATATTTATAAAGAAAAAAAAATTGTGATGAACATATTGAGCAAGTCTGGGCTATATTATTTTGTAAAGCCCAAAGCTAAAAGGAAACGGGCCGTAAAGACAGTGGGAATGGGATTAAGAAAGATCCACAACCCGTCTAGAATCCAGTAGGGTAGAAGCTAAAACCCTAAAAACCTGACATTGAAATCGAAGGAGCAAGGATCCAGATCCTTCAAATCATCGGCAAAAGCTCGGTTCTTTAGCTATCTATCTATTCATTTCCGTTGTCTTTTTTGTTCTGAAATTCTGAAGCTTTTGGTTAAATATTGAAATGGGTTGGAAAGCAGCTGAGAAGCTCATTAGGCACTGGAAAGTTCTCAGAGGTGACAATGTAAGCGTTTGAGTTTACAGTTTTATTTCCCTTTTTAATGAATTTTTCCAAACCAATTTTATATATATTCATAAAAAAAAAGAAATTCATTCGTAGGTGATGATAATCAGAGGCAAAGATAAAGGTGAAACTGGCATTATCAAACGCGTTATTCGCTCTCAGAATCGTGTTATTGTTGAAGGGAAGAATCTGGTAAGTCCCTCTTTTTAAGTTTTCAAAATATGGGTCTTTCTCTGTTTACTTGGAGGGTTATTTTACTTGATTTTTTTAAAATTTTACAGGTGAAAAAGCACATTAAGGGTGGAGCCGGTCATGAAGGTGGTATATTTACAGTTGAGGCTCCACTTCATGCTTCAAATGTTCAAGTTCTAGATCCTGTTACTGGGTATTGGCTTTAATTCTGATTGCATTTGTTGAAATATAATTGCTGTTTTCATTAGAAGATGTTTTTTGATGGATAATTTATTAATGTAGGAGGCCTTGTAAGGTTGGAATGAGATATCTAGAAGATGGAACTAAGGTGAGAGTATCTAGAGGTATAGGAGCATCTGGGTCTATAATTCCTCGCCCCGAGATCTTGAAGATAAGGACAACACCAAGACCTACAGTTGGTACTAATCTATACTTATTAATCTTAATCTTCAATTTAAGTTGTCTTCTTTTTCCCTGCTTTCTGCAGCTGTATGCAGCACATTGCACTTACATATCCATCTTATATTCTTATTAGAATTTGCTCTTATCTTTAGGAAGTGTCTGTTTGTGTGTATTGCTGATTGCATATTACCTCTAGGATAGTCAGGTAATTGTCCTATCTAAAGATTTGGTGACTAGAAATTATAAACATTTTAAGTCGGGGATTCAGTGGGAATGCGATGGTATGATTTTTGTGAACATGAAGTGTGAAACCTCAATAGATATGATCTAATGAACTTTTGGCTAGAAAAAGTTCCTTTTAAGGAACTAGAACTATTGCACACTATAAAACATAATCTAACAAATTCAACAGAGTTTTGTATACATGCCTACTTGTAAGCTTATGTCTTTTGTAATTAGAATACTAAGGGAAACCTGATGTGCTAGTTTGAAAACTCTTCTCAGATTATAGTCATCATTAGTTTCTGCTATGGGACTACTTAACAAATGTTGGAAAATCAATGCCTTGAGGGAAAATTTGTAGTGAATCAGTCGGGGTGGTTTGTGGGATTTGGGTTCAATTCCCTGCTTTTAAGGAATATTAAGAGCATGTAACATTATGTGCTAAAGAATGGGGTGACATATATCAAAGACAGAGAAGAATTGACATTGATATACTCTGTTTTCCTTCTTGTTCGGCCCTTTTTGAGTATTGTGTGCATATATATATGTAATTAGATTTCAGAAACCATGATGCTATCTTTTGTAGTGTTTTTCTTCTGCCATAATTGTTATTGCTTGGTTCTTTTGCCATGTATAGTTTGATCTTGCTATCTTCCCTCTTAGCTGTGCATTTGCTCCTTTGAATTATCATTAGTTAAGGGCTGTTGTTGATTATAGTATATAGTATAATATAATAATATGAACTTCTTATCCCAAACTTTTCCAATGCCCAAAATTAGCAATTTACATGCAACTTATTTCGGGTGTTATCAACATTGCAGCTGGCCCCAAGGATACTCCAATGGATCTTGTGTTGGAGAAGACGTACGATTCTACAACCGGGAAGGGCATGCCTGACCTTTAGAACCTCTTTCCATCACGTGGAGGCATCAAACATACTGTGCAAAATGATTACAGAAAATCCATGGATTAGGGGCATTTGCCTATCATGAATAATGTTCTTAAAAGTCTGCATCTGGCTTTAAATCTAGTTGGCAGATGTTGCAAGTAACATCTTATGAAGTTAGTTACTAGCCATTTCTGTTGTGCTCTTTTTCTTGAATGAATTACTCTATTCACCAATTTCATGTGCGTCTCTGTTACTAGTCTTACAAATGAAAAATTCTTTCTGCTCATCTTAAGTTGTCATGCATACGACTTGGATTGAATTGAAATCAACCCATTTTATAATCCAGATGGGATTTTCAATTGAGAGTTACTTTATCTTGACAAAAAATGAGGACTAAGGCTTCCTATACGGATGAGGAGCATATATGAAAGAGCTTTTACAGTAGATCACCAATAAACAAAAGCGCAATCCTAATGGAAGATTTGTTTGGAACAAGAAAATAAACGGTCATCTGTCATCGTACACTCATCCAGTATCCAGCACTAAATTTGTGAAAAATGGATAAAACATTGCTTTCCAAACAACAAAAAATCTACTACAACAAAAGAACTAACTTTGAAGTATCTAAAAAACTAACCATCCTCTTCAAATGTCTGCTGTAAGAAAGTTCTCTGATAGAGATACCTGGCAAAAAGAGATCATTCTATGTCAAAAATTTTCAGGTAAATTGAGTGTCAAACGTCTCATTGTAACTTTTACTATGCACACGAGGAACATACCTTCTCCCCAAGCTTGAATGGAGGAAGACCCTTATATGGACATGTACCGCAGCGAAATGCATCACCTAGTCCACACTGATCACAGGTTCAGAGCATGAGGAAAGGGAAAATGATTAGTCCATTGTGTCAAAGCATTAGGAACAAAAATATTAAAGGAAAGCATTCCATGACAGCATCCTAATCACCGACATATTTATCAATTAAAGCAAGTATAAAAAATATCAGAGATAGGAGTACGTTGCCACAGGCTGATTGAGGATTGTTCAATTGATCCATAGTCAGTTCTAGCTTCTGCACTTTAACCTCTTGCTCGGCCCTTCCACAAGTGCAGTTCTTGCAGGCTTTCCTTGTGCTTCCTACTTCGCAGTCACCAACTAAAGAGAGAATAGTTTGAATTGTGTTAAATATATCATCCCTAGAACTATACATAAAGGATGGAAGAGCAACTAGTACTCCGAGTCTTGTTATGTCTTGCCATCTTACCGAGTGGTAATTGGGGTTTCTTCAAATCCTCTTCAGTTAAGAGGGAATCTTCATCAATGAGATCTGACTCATCATCCATCTGAATTTTTAATGGACTTTTGATAGTCTTTTTGATAGCAAAAGACGACCCAATCTTCCAAGATGGCTTCTTAGCCTTTACCTAAAAGTAGTAATAACTTCAAAAGTTAGCTTAGGGATCAGCTTGTATTAGTGACAAAATTAAGAAAACACACCTCATTTCAACAGTATAATATTAAGGCCTAACCCGGCATACCTCTATCACACATATCCATAGGGAGAAGAAGAGCAAATAAAATAACAAATGATAGAATGACTAAATCAGAATTCACAAAGGCTTAAACAATCAAACTTTAAAGTAGAGAGTTTTAACTGAAATGAATAAAATTTGCAGCAATTTACAAGAGAAGATGCTTCATTGTTCAACCAGTTTCAGACAGCAGCCAAGAAAACTGAAATGTGGTTACAAGGCTAAACACAAATGTTATTAACAGAGAAAAACTCACCCCAAGAGACTGAACATTAGCTTTTAGTTGAAAACGTTCTCCTTCCAAAAATCCTGCCAGTAGTAACTTGCGCTCAATGGCAGACATTACCTACAAGAAACTCCAGTAAGACGTCTAACTACAACTTAATCCCATCAAAGTTGCAGGCCACAGAAATTTTCACCTTATCTGCTTCATTTGTCCCAGGCTGAAAAGTTCCGGAAACCACCAACACCCCACCAGGAGTCAAAACTCTAAAGATTTCGGCATACAATGCATCAACAGGAAATTCAACTGACTCAGAGATGACAATGACCTTGTCTACCGTGGATGATTCTAGCAGCAGCTTAGCTGAGAAGATAACCCCCACCAAACAAAACATATATGCAAACATGAGTAATGAGAGTTATCATATAAATAAGCATGGCATGAAGACAATTAAAGTAAGAGGAGTTAAACATGACTTTTACTTTTGCGCCTAGCATTTTGCTTTACACTGCAATCATGCACTTTTGGTATCCATCAGAAATCAAAATTCTAACTTAATTCGCCAAAGACATACATATAATAATAATTGAAACTAGCACAAAATTAGAATCAGTAAAAAAGTACATAAAGAGGAAGTTTGCATGATAATCAGAGGGTTGAAGCTTTTAGGGTCTTTGTTCTCAAATTCCCAAATTGCATCCAGTGCTTTAACGGCGTAACTTGCATCATCTGTAACCGCCAAGACAGTGCTGCACTCTGATGTTGAACCCTATCAAGTGAAAAAGACAGAATTTAAACTTGAAGGAAACAACAAAAAGAGAGGGACTTGATAAAATGAAAAATGAAATAAGCAATTAGAAAAATTTCAGCTCCAGAGGATAGATGTTGAGAATGCAAGAGATCAAAGAACATACCTTTTCCCAAACCAAGCAATGAAAAAGTAAGGAACATAATTTTTGATTAAAGACAAAAATGCAAATGATGCTCACCATGAGCTTTAAAGAGCTCAGTGCTACTGATAGCAACTTTCCAGGTACGAGAAACAAGCTCCAACTTAGGATAAAGGTAGAAGGGAACTCGCGCTAGTCACCTAAGAGCTACAGCATCTGGATTCTGGAGGACCTTCAATTAATCCAGACATACTAACCAAAGTGTCCTGATTCCACTGATTCTTCACAAACAAATTTGAAACTTGTAAGGATCAATTCAATAGTTATAAATTTCAGAAGACTAAAGTCCATGGGGTCTTCATTACTATACATATCTACCATCTAATTATTAATAATAGAAATTGTGGGTTTCCGGCCAGCTATCTTGAAGGAAACCAATGCCTAGACTGATGCAGTTTCCACAATCAACTCATTTTCATAGCACTAATCAGAGGCAAATACATTTCTCTTCTCCTCATGTTTAGAAATGACAATGCACTGAATCCCACAAACAATAACTCATGTAATTCATGAAATTTGACTCAAACATAAACCTGCCATGTAAGATCAGAAATGATATTGCAATAAGGCTCTAATAAAAGCTACCAACTAATCTATATAGTATTTGCATAAGATTCTATCTAAACACATTGTTCAAGAGTGATGCCCAAAAAAAAAAACACATTGTTCAAGAATGAAGTTCATAAAACCATAAGTAAACTCAAAGAGGAAATGCAATCATTCCAACATACCAAAACCCTAACTTTATAGTAAAATGGGCAGACAATTCCACAAACGACAGAATCAAACACAATTTACAGAGAAAAGTGGAAATAAGAGAATACATACAGTTTCATTGCCCCCAAATCCAAATTGAATTTTGATCATCAAAACAAAAAAGACGTGTAATTCACCTGTAAACTTGTTAATCCCAAATCCACAAAAAACAGAGCCCTAGAATTTCATTATTATTATACACGGCCCCTGTTTGATGCGATGGGCTAAGGGAAGTCCACTAGCCCAATCCAACTCCTGTTTAATACTCCGGGCTCCCGCGAGTCCACCCTAGCCCAATCCAACTCTTCTTAACTACCCTTTTCCCGCTTCGTTTGAAGAACAAACGCGCAGTAAACTTCTCCTTTCTTACTATCGCCTGCAAGCATTTCCTATCCTGATTTTGATGACCCAAGGCAATTTCAACTTCATTTTTTGAATGTAAGTCTTGATTTTTTCATTTAAAATGTTTAAAGAGTTCATTTTTCTTCATTTGATGTAAATTTTTGATCAAATGCGCTTATGTCCTTGCTTTATTTGATAAAATGTCTCAACGAGGATTGGGCTATTGCCATTTTAGCCTACCTTTGTTTGAAAAATTGAAAATGTTACTACTTTATTTTGCTTTAAATTAGTTATTGTACTCTAAAGTTAGCTTGTATGCATTTGAATTCTCCTATGTAAAAAGTTACAGTTTTTTGAAGTGTGTTAGATTTCTCAGAAAAGCTGTTAATTTTGCAGGTTCTAGTCCATGTTAACTTTCTATGTCTGCAAAATTGCTTTCCGTGAGCAAAATGAGGCGTGCAATGAAGGATGTCTGCCCTTGTTTCTTATCTGCTTTAGTTCATGATAGGAAGTATAGTGTTGCTAGGATTTGCAGATGCCAGTTCCCCATTTATAGGAGTCATAGATCGGTCTGTGGAATCTCTGACTCCTTTTCAAAAAATTTTGAGACAGTAAATGCATCTTCAAGTTTTCAAAATAGGTTGATGCCATTTTCAACAATGACTGGTACAATCTTGGTCCAGGCTCGAGACACAGCTAAATTAAATGTCGAAATACTGAATGCAATTGATGAGCATAGATATGTTGATACCTGGAAGCTGTTTGAACAGCACATGCAGATGGAAGGGTTTCCTCGAAAGTCCGTTGTGAACAGGCTTCTAACAGGTTTTGCAGAAAGCTTAGATGCTCAGTGGCTCGAGAAGGCTTATGGGATGGTTGAGCAAGCCTATGAGGAGAGTAAACAGAACTTATTGGAGAAGGAGCCTCTGATTTATCTTTCTCTTGCTCTTGCCAAATGTGGTTTGTCAGTTGCTGCATCAACCATTCTGAGAAAATTGGTAGAAACAGAGCAATTTCCTCCTGTGACTGCCTGGTCTGCCATCTTGGCGCACATGTCACAGACGGCTCCTGGGGCTTATCTTGCTGCTGAACTGATTCTTGAGATAGGTTACTTATTCCAGGATGGGAGGGTGGATCCCCGTAAGAAGAGTAATGCACCTTTGATTGCTATGAAGCCTAATACTACTGCTTTCAGCATTGCTTTGGCTGGATGCCTCTTGTTTGGGACAACAAGGAAAGCAGAGCAGCTCCTTGACATGATGCCTCAAATTGGTGTAAAAGCTGATGCAAACTTACTGATTGTAATGGCACATATATATGAGAGAAATGGGCGAAGAGAAGAGCTGAGAAAACTTCAGCGGCACATAGATGAAGCTTGTAACTTAACTGGTGTTCAGTTTAGGCAGTTTTATAATTGTTTGCTTTCATGCCATTTAAAATTTGGTGATCTTGAGGCTGCCTCCAATATGGTTATGAAAATGCTTCGGAAAGCAAAGGAAGCACAAAATTCTCTTGCTGCTGCTACACTTGTGCTTGAAGCTGCTGGAAATGATAACAGGCCCCTAACTGCTAAGAGTTCTGGGCAGAGCCAGCAAGGTTCAAATGGTTTGCATAATGTTAGTTTAATAAAGAATCAGATTATTGCTTACGATGAGTTCTCTAGAGATAGAAACTTTTTAAAACTTGGGGATGAGGCTAAGGAAGTACTTCTTAATTTACTAGCAAAGCTGCAGACACAAGTTGAATTGATTACAACTGAACATGGGATTCTCCAACCAACAGAAACAATTTATGTGAAATTGGTTAAGGTGTTCCTTGAAGTTGGGAAGATCAAGGATTTGGCTCAGTTTCTTATCAAGGTGGAGAAAGAAGATTGCCCAGTTTCCAATGACGATTCAGCCTTGGTACATGTTATCAACACATGCATTTCACTTGGGTGGTTGGATCAAGCACATGACTTTCTTGATGAGATGCGTTTTGCTGGGGTTAGAACTGGATCTTCCGTATATGCCTCACTCTTAAAAGCATATTGTAAAGCAAATAGACCCCGAGAAGTTGCATCCTTATTGCGAGATGCTCAGAAGGCTGGGATCCAACTAGATTCTAGTTGTTACGACACAATGATCCAGTCCCGGGTGCTTCAGCAGGATACTCAAGGAGCCCTCAATCTATTCAAAGAGATGAAGGAGGCAAAAATTCCTAGAGGTGGTAATGAAGAATTTGATAGGTTGGTCAAGGGATGTGCAACCAATGGGGAAGCAGGGTTAATGGCAAAGCTATTGCGAGAAATCAGGGAAGGGCAAAAGCTCGATAGTGGAGTACACGACTGGAATAATGTAATCCATTTCTTCTGTAAGAAGAGGTTAATGCAGGATGCTGAAAAAGCTCTGGAGAAAATGAGGAGTCTGGGGCATACGCCTAATGCTCAAACTTTCCACTCTATGGTCACCGGATATGCTGCTATCGGAGGGAAATACATTGAGGTAACCGAGCTTTGGGGTGAGATGAAATCACTAGCTTCTTCCACCCCAATGAAGTTTGATCAGGAACTTCTGGATTCTTTGCTGTATACATTTGTAAGAGGCGGATTTTTCGGTAGAGCAAATGAGGTGGTGGATATGATGGAGAAAGGGAACATGTTTATTGACAAGTACAAGTATAGGACCCTCTTCTTGAAGTACCATAAAACACTATATAAGGGCAAGGCTCCCAAGTTCCAGACAGAATCCCAACTCAAGAAGAGGGAAGCAGCATTGACTTTCAAGAAGTGGGTTGGTTTGTATTAAGAAGATTTATCTAATCTAATGCTTATTAACAATTTTCTTACTAAAAAAAAGTATAGACATTGTTAGATTTTGAGTTAGAATTATTTTTGAATGATAAAAAAATTACACATAACTTCAATATGTTCATTTTACAAATTCAAGCCAAAATACTATAGTCTGGTCCTGACCGCAGGTGATCCTCTCCCTCAATTAATTAAACTACTAAAATAGTATTTTTTAAAAAATTTGGTTGGCCTCTTTATTGGGGACCACGGTATAGTATATAAGCCCTCCACGAATCCATGAAGTAGCCAACACAGAGCCCCCAATTCCAAACACTCTCCACTCTCACAGCCTCTTCCGTTGTTGCCGCTCCGACGCCACCGTACAAAAACCCTAACATTTTTTCCTTTTCTTTCTGTCACTCACTCAAGAGATAGAAAGGAGAATCGGCAGCATCATGAAACGCTCTCGTGTCAACAACTCCCCTAGCTTCGGCAACATCCATGTCCTCAACCCTCCGCCAGCTGCGGCTTCTGCTTTCCGGTGGGAGCCACGTACCACTCCTTCCATAATCTCTCACTATGCGCCGCCGCCGAAGGGTGGGGAGATGGAGAGGGTGGGGATTTTGACCGTGTCGTCTCCCTCGCCGCAGGTGGCTGTGGAAAACGGGCAGCAGCTGCAGAGGCAAGAGCTAGTCAGTGATCATTTCTTGGATAAATGCTACTTTTGCAAGAAGGGGCTGCGCCAGGATGATGCGAGATTCATGTATGGGTATGTATGTTCCTCTTGTTATTTTTATGCTATAGATGCGTAATTCTTCAGTATTAAGCCATGGAACCTTTTGTTTCCTTATTGCTGTCTCCTATCCCCTGTTGACTCTCTGTTTGGCTGCCTCCTATCCCCTGTTGACGACTCTCCTTTTGGCTTCTGGAGAAGAACCGGAATGTAGGTATTAGATAATGGGAAAATTAGATAGAAAAATGATGCCTTCATGTGAAGCTGCTTTTTTGGATAATCTCTCATTTCTTTTTAAATGAAACCTATCTATTTCTGTTTGATTTGGGGAGAAAAATTATAAGAAAGTACATATAAAGATATATGTTGAATTTTGGGTTTCTGAGTTTCTTTGTTTACATCTAGTTTTTATCTCTAAAAATGATGATGCTTCGTATAGACTGTGATTTCATTGTTTCTTACTATGTTTGTGTTTCCTCATCTATATTTTCACTCTTCTTTTTCCTATTCTCGTTCTTTGTCATCCACGCAGCTAAAGATAGGTGTAGGGGGGATTATATTCTACTACTATTTTGACCTCTCAGTCTCTCATTGCTTCCAGTTTCATAATTTTATGGTTTAAGTTTCTGTGTCTCCTATCTCCATGTCTGATTTATGCCTTCTAGCTTTTTTGAGCTCTGTTTTAGCATATTATTGGCATTTTATAGACACCATAGAGTTTTTGGATAAGTGGCCTGAACTCGGTTATATAATGCAGTGACTTTCATGCATTTTGTACTCCTGAATGCCGCACTAAACAGATTGCTGTTGACAATGAGAAGGAGAGAGTTTCGAAACAATCAACTGGAACAAAGATGGAGTGCAGCAGGAAGAATGTTTTGAAGTAACATGCTGGTACTGAAATTGAAAAGCATGCATCTTAACTTTGTCCTGAAAATCTAGTTATTAGTTCACTAACTCTGGTGGTGCAAAGCTTGTCAAGTTTTTGAGATTGGCATTGCACTTGTTTGCAGGATGACATCATGGCTGACACATCATGAGGATTGTACAGTTGCATTTTGTTAGGTTTTCTAGGATCAGAATCCCCGAGTTTTTGGAGGATTGAACGTTTTGTTTCAACTTTGAAGGTAGAATTTATGATGCCATGATGTGATTTTTTTCTTCTTTTTTTAATCTTTACAAATGTTCCTTGCTGTGGATAATGGTTTGTTCATATGATATATATATATGTTTATCCTCGCAAGCATTCCTTGCTGGATGATAGTTTGTTCGCTGCTTCACTCATAGATCATTGGTTACACGGTTATAGATTCTTCTCTACTCTCTAAATTCATTTTGCTGATTTCTTCAATGTCCTAATTCTGAAGGACCTGAACAAGTTCATTAGCAATTCTGATATCTTGAGTGATATTCCTTTCATTTATCATCTGACTTCACATTCAACTTAACAGAACACTTTTATTTGCTTTTAAAATGGCTAGAGGACAGAGCCCGCGAGCTAAACTCTGTCTGTCAGAGCTTTGATCGCCTTCGCCTGCAATTCAGCACCAGAAACGAATTAACAAAATGAAGCATCATCATATCTATGCGTGATATATATTGCTGTCAAACATGCTTTTAAGTTTGTTTTGTTGGTCTGTTTATGACTATCAATATGGGGATCAAAATAAAATGTTTTAAAATTTGAGGACCAAAATAGAATCGTGATAAAAGTTTAGCGACCAATAGTACTATTTAGTAAATAGTATTTACTCTAAATTAATACTAAAAAACTTTCTTTCTCAACTACTTAATTAAGAAAGAAAAAAGAAATAAGCTAAGGTGCCCAGTCTCAAAATTTAGATAATCATGTAGATATGATTAGATCAGGTCAGATATTTATTTCCTTATACACAGATTTTTCAAAGGGTTGAAATTGGTAACAATTAACAAATTACAAATTGAGAGATTATGGATTCAAATCCAACTTTAGCCACGAGATTCATTGAATCTATATTGAAATATATATCTCCTATAAAAAGGGAACTTAGTCTTCTCCATATTTAAAGTTAAGATAATTTCTATACATCTAAGTTCTCACTAATTAGTCTCTCATAATCATTCTCCCCAATCACGCAAGAGATATCAAGGAAATGGCTGTGGAAAGAGGCAGTGCAGTGATTGGCATGGCACTGATAATGTTGAGTTTGATCTTGCTTCATTCTGAAAATACCGATGCAGCCACCTTCAAGGTTGGAGATGCTTCTGGCTGGCGGTTTGGTGTGAGTAATTGGCCCAATGGAAAAAACTTCACCGCTGGCGACATCCTCGGTAAATATACTACTATATTTCATTAATTTTGCATTTGCAATGGAATTAAAATTAAGAATAAGTCATTAACTTTTGTGGTAATAATGTTGTAGAGTTTACTTACACTCAGGGGATGCACACCGTAGCAGTGGTAGATAAAAATGGGCATGATACATGCACAGTGCCGAGCGGTGCTCAGATATTCCGGACGGGGAATGACAATGTCACACTTGTCAAAGGTGAAAACTATTTCATCTGTAGTGTTCCTGGCCACTGCGCCATGGGGATGCAGCTAGCCATCAATGCTTCATAGTTAATTATGTTGGCCTAGCTAATTTTTATATGTATTTGGAAACATGCAAATTAGGGATGCTTTGATTAACATATATATAATAATAACAACAATAAAACATTTTCCAAATTCTCAAGATTAAAACATAGTATAATCTTGAGAATATGGATTCATATATTGTCCTCCTAATAACACAAGGCAGGTTTTTATTAGTACAAATACAAACAAAGTTTACTTCAAAGGCAAAGCTCACAAAAGTTCACTACTAGACATGAAGTTTCTGACCGGTCTAATGATAATAGAAAAAACGATAAACATAGTAATAGCAGGAATCGATAAGATGTTGAATGAAATTGAACCACCTCCTTCGCCAATAAGGGTTAATGTAGAGGATGGTTACGAATCCCAGCAAGACCATGATGTAAGTTGCAGCAAGACTTGCAAAGAAAGAGATACGATCAACTTCATACCATTTTCCTTCACTCCCTGCTGAAGATGCTGACTGCCCTGGTTCATCTCCATCATCAACACTGCTTGTGCAGCTTTTTGGTAATGGTTTCCCACAAAGAAATGGATTTCCCTCATAACTGCTTTCATCAAATGTGTCCAAATGAGGTACATACGGAATCTCTCCTGATAAGTTGTTATGTGAAACATTGAATGCCCCCAAAGAATGCAGTCGGCTCAAGTCGAATGGAATTTTCCCGCTCAGATTGTTGTAGGAAAGGTCCAAACTCTCGATCTCAGATAGGTTTGAGAGAGAAATTGGGATGGGTCCAGTTAAATGGTTGTGGGATAAGTTGAGTGCATGAATGGAAGATAAATCTCCAAAAATCCAAGGAATTGTCCCTGTCAAATTGTTGCCTGATAGATCCAACCCAGACATGTATTCTAAAATGCCACCACCTTTATAAGACAAGAGCGAATATTTAGTGATAAAGTCAATCTCAACTTCAAGGTTAATCCAGTAAGAAGAGTAGAAATCTACGCTGTGCTCCTTGTGAAGATTATTATCTGATACATACTTAACTGAGAAAACACTGTAACTAGTGGCCTCAAAAAGCCAATTCAAGCGTGTAGGGACATCTCCAACTCCAAGCAACATGCTCCTACTCCACCCAAAGGTGATATTATTGAAACAAGAAGGAATTGAGCCTGAAAAAGAGTTGTGGGAAAGATCCAACATGCTTATGTGTTTTAAATTACACAAGTTCTCGGGGATGGAACAACTCAAACCATTATTTGCTAGCAATAGTATTCTTATGTTGGGAATTCCAACCAGATCCTCCGGAATGCTACCAGACAATCTATTATTTCTAAGGTTTAACACTGTAAGGTAAGTTGAGTTGAAAAGAGGAATAGGTATTGATCCTGTGAATCTATTCCCTTCCAAACTGAGAGCCCTTAACTGGTCTGAACCAAAGCAAGCAGGTAATGACCCAGAAAACAAGTTATCAGAAAGGTCTACCACATATATAGAACTCCATAGATTTTGTCCACATGGAAAGTGCCCTTCAAAAGAGTTATGCTTCATGTTAAGTAACCCCAAGCTTGAGTGCAAATTAGCAAACGATCTGGGAATTATTCCTGTCAAGTTGTTATTGCTAACATCCAACACCTGGAGTTGTTCCAACAATTCCAACTTCACATCTGTCAAACTTCCCGTGAAGTGATTGTTATTTAACTTCAAATACTGTAGATTACTCAAGTTGAAGTAAGCAGAAAATATTCGGCCACTTAAGTAGTTATCAGATAATACTAGAACCCTCAAGTTGGTGCAGTCTGCAATCAACTCTTTAGGTACCTCTCCTGTAAAGTTGTTAAATGACAAATCCAGCGACTCCAAATTTTTCAGCGCACCAATGGAAGAGGTCAAATCACCTTCAAAAGAATTCTTGGAGAAATCAAGTTTCTTTAGATTGGGAAAATTTTTTCCTATATACTCTGGAATCTCCCCATCGAACTGATTGTTGGAGATGTCTAAACTAACAACGTTTCTGCAGACAAGATGTGGAGGCAGATCATACAATGAACCAGCAAAGGAGTTGTTCCTAAGGTTTAAAACTCCAAGTTGAGCATTCCTTGCAAGCAAACAGGTGGGGAACTTTCCCTTTAGCTTATTGTGAGAAAGATCAACTGCTTTCAACTGGTGTAGAGAATAAACCACTTTTGGAATACTGTTGAGATTGCAATTGGAGAGTCCCAATATTTCCAACTGATCAGACAATGCAGTAGTATTTTCCATAATATCTACATGTAGATTGTTTGTCTCCTGCGCACCAAAAGTTGCCTCCATTCCAAGTATGACTACTTTGAGCTTGGAAGAGTATGCTGTTGGGTTGAAAGAGAGCATGCCTTGAAAGTAGTTATGCCTAACATCTATGTACTCCAGAGATGTCAAGCTTGACAATAAATTTGAGGAAATGTTCCCGTTGAATAGATTCCAAGAGAGGTCTAGAACTTTAAGAGAAGTCAAATTGTTTAAGCATGGAGGAAGGGTTCCTTCGAGATGATTAGAGCTAAGATCCAACTCTTCAAGACTCTTCAATTCACACAATCCTGCAAAAAGGGAATCAACAATTTGGAACTCTATCCCCAATTGCAAGCTTCTAGACGTTTACCATTAAGATTTTAATTAATTGAGACAAGATTTTATATGTACCTTTTAATGGAAAGGTTCCGTTGAGTGAATTATGCCTTAGATTAAGCACCTCTAAATTGGTAAGCTGATCCAAATCTGTATCAAATGAAAAAGAAAAAAAATTAAATTGACACAATCAAAATCTCTCTCTAATTTGGCTTTTTTTGTTTTTTTTTTGGTGTAGTCTTCGGTGCTCCCGTTGTGATGCTCCCACTTTTCAATGTGATGCTCCCATTTAATTCTGACCATTGGATGCAATATCTATTTTCCTAACCGTCGGATACTAAAAGATTTAACCTGCTAAACCGGTTTTAAAAACCTTTTGGAATGAATTCGTATATATGTGGTAATCCTCGTGATAGATTTTTACACCTTTTTTATTCAAACCGTTGGTATCAACTACTTTTTTTTACTTGATTTATTTTTTTTTCTCTAAATTTTTTTTTATTTTTTATTCTTTTCTTCTCCGTTGATATTGGGTTAGTGATCTAGTAAAAAATAAAAAATTAGAGGAAAAAATAATAAATCAAGTAAAAAAGTAGTTGATATCAACGGTTTGAATAAAAAAGGTGTAAAAATCTATCACGATGACTACCACACACGAATTCATTCCAAAAGGTTTTTAAAACCGGTTTAGCAGGTTAAATCTTTTAGTATCCAACGATCAGGAAAATAGATAATACATCCAATGGTCAGAATTAAATAGGAGCATCATATTGAAAAATGGGAGCATCACAACGGGAGCACCGAAGTCTCCACCTTTTTGTTTTTTTTCTTCCTTAAATATTTTTTTGGTAAAAACATGAAAGATAAAAGCAAAAATATCTAATATATTGCACAATGCACGCTTACCAAGCTCAATAAGAGGGCCTTCCAAGTTATTGTTTGATAGATCAATATGAGTAAGGGACGGCAATGCCCTTAAGAACTTCATTATATCATTGTTGAATCTGTTTTGACTGAAATTTACAAATTCCAATTTCCTCAGCTTACCCAAAGCTTTCAAATCTAAACAATGATAAATTGCAATTAAAGATGGATTATTTAATCAAAATAAATATATAAAGTAAAGTATCTTAAAATAGAAAGATGACATTTTTAATTCAGAACAGAGGAAATCGATTGCACAAATAAAAAAAGTAAACGTGCATGCCTTGGTCGGATATGTATCCTTCAAACCAATTAGATTGAAGATTCAAAATCTTAAGGGAAGAGAGTGCACTCAAAGATGGCAAGATGCTATTGGTAAAGCTGTTATTAGTCAGATCCAATGTCACCAGCCGCTGTAATCTCGAAAAGCTACTATAACCTGCCAAAAATATATAGATACATATATATGAAGATTAATTAATTAATACTATTAGTTAAATTTTGAAATTTACTCTATCTTCAAGATTTTATATTCGAATCTTAAAAATCTACAAATTATATAATTTGTACCTGCCGTTGTATTCCAGTTAGGAAGGTGATTTGAGGACAAATTCAGAACCCTTAACTGCTCAAATTTCTGGAATAATGAGATTTGATTCCAATTGACTGAAGTTGCTTCGCCAAGCTTTAGTTCGTGGAGGGACAGCTCGATCACGTGACCTGTGGTGGAATTGCACGTGACCCTCTCCCATGAACAACAGTCGCTACTACTCTCTGGATCCTGAATATTCCAGGAGGAAGGAAGAAGAGAGTGGTGGGAGTCATCAACAAAAGCCTTCTTCAACTCTAACAGAGCCTTTCGTTCTTCTTCCAAGCAACCGTTGCATCCTTCGAAGAAAACCAAAATGATGAAACTTAACACTAACAAATTATATTTCCTCATTGCTTTTTTTTTGGTTACTTAATCATACATTAATTAATGGGATATGAAGAATATATATATAGTATGAGGTTCTTGTATATATCTTGACCAAGACATCATTAAAATTCTGATTAATTACCATATGCAGAGTCATAGGTGTCAATCATACATTATTGTTGAAATCGGTACTATATATATGCAATTGTGAAAGTTGGAAATTCGTAATTGGTGCAAGACTGTTCAATAATTCTTGAACTTTTATGGTCGTTCTTCTTTAATTATCTCCAATTTCTCTCACTTCGGCTCTCCCATAAAAGGAAAGAGAGGTAATATATATATCTATATCTATATACTATATCTATATACTATATAAGTCTAAACTTTAAAACCATTGACCTGAAATATCTAAAACAACCTTTTTAATTTTAAAAGTTTAGTATTAATTTAAAGGGTAAACATGTATTTATCAAATAAAACTTTTAAGGTTTAATATGTAATTTTATTTATCAATTAAATTAAATATATTATTATATTAAAATTTATAATTTCTTTTATTGCACCCTTATTTCAATTAATTTTTAATTCCTATGTAATATATATAATAAGTAAAATACTTACATTAATTAAATGTAATACTATAATAACTGAAATACTTACATTAATTAAATTCTTAGGTATTTTTTTAATTCAAATTCTTAGGTATTTGTGCAGACGTATTGATTAAAAAGAAATATTGTTTTGTTGGCGAAAAAAAAAATATTGTTTCCTTAATAATAAATAAATCGGATCTTAATATCTTTTATAATTTTGAAATTTTGTTTGACATTGATCTAATTTAATTTAATAAATCAACCACTAATGTTCAACTAATTTTTTTTGGTATAGTTCTATATATATAATAGTAATGTGTTTGTATCTTATTCACTACAACTTTTGTTAGTAATCTTAGACTTTAAAAAATTAATAACATTCACCATTGATAAATAAATCGGATCTTTAATATCTTTTATAATTTTGAAATTTTGTTTGACATTGATCTAATTTAATTTAATAAATCAACCACTAATGTTCAAATACTTTTTTTTGGTATAGTTTTTTATATAATAATAATGTGTTGTATCTTATTCACTACAACTTTATTAGTAATCTTAGACTTAAAAATTAATAACATTCACCATTGATAAAGTTATTAAGCATGTAAGGTTGCTACATTTCTTGATATAATACTATAGTTTAGCTTTCTAATTAGTAAGCATAAATGAGAAATTTGATAACCAAAATTGCTAAGAATGTAAGGTTATTAAATTAGTTGAAAGTTATCTAAAAAAAAATTAGTTGAAAATAGTATAATGCCTTTTTAATGATCATTATAGTTTTTTTTGTAACCTTAAATAAGACCATTACCTCTTTGCTATGTTATTTTAGATCACATTGATCATTCATTAATTTGGTAGAATTATAGCGAGATATCAATTTTAATTTTACTTCAACTTGCCAAAGATACGCATATAGTATATAAATTATTTCTCTATCACCAAAAAAAAGGAAGGACATATGAATTATTAACTAGGAACCAATTTTGTACACCTAATTTTATACTTCTTTATATTGCATTAAGTTTAGTTATAAGTTATAACCTTATATGGAAATTCCGGGTATGTTTGGTTGAATTGTGAGATTTTGGAGAAATATGATAATCAAAATTACAAAAAATGTAATAAGAAATATGATAACCAAAATCACAGAAGATGTAAGGTTATTGAATTAGTGAATAGTACTATACCTCTTTTGTGATCATTATAGGTTTTTCAATAACTTTTGAGAAAAAAATGGCAAATATTCACCGTTGATGAAAGTTTACTAATGTTATTAAAAAAAATAAGGATTGGTAAATACAATTTTAATAACTTTTATAGCATTTTTAGTAAATTTAAGTAATAAAATTTGTAACACTTTATTGATGATAAAAGGATACTAAAATTAATAAGGATGTAAGGTTCTTTCAATCTAGATAGTACTATAATGTTTTCCATAACCTTTTAAGTAATTAATCTTAGATAAGAAAATCAGTATTGTTATTGTACGTATCTTTACAGTGTAAGGTCATTAAATTAGTTGATAGTACAATATATTTTTTATGATTATTATAGCTTTTTCGGTAACTTTTGAGGAAAAAAAAAGGTAAATCTTCACCATTGATGAAAGTTTACTAATGTTATTAAGAATATAAGGATTGATAAATATAATTTTAAAAACTTTTATAGCTTTTTTAGTAGATTACTCAAGTAATTAAATTGGTAACTTTCATTATTGTTCATAAAAAGTTACTAAAATTAATAAGGATATAAGATGACTTTTTTTTGCTATAAAAGTACCAGAAAGTAAAAGAGATGGTAGTAACTACGGCCTCAGGATGCCAACCTCGATATCCGGTCTTCAATAAGGATGTAAGATGACTTGAATGTTTTTCGGCAAAAAAAAAATATTAAGAATGTAAGGATTGGTAAATACAATTTTAATAACTTTTTTTAGTCTTTTTAGTAGATTACTTACGTAATTAAATTGGAAACCTTCATTATTGATCATAAAAGTTACTAAAATTAATAAGGATGTAAGATTATTTGAATCTAGATAGTACTATAATGTTTTCATAACTTTTATAACCTTTTTTATTAAGTAATCTTAGATAAGAAAATTAATCAGCGACCAATATTACTATAATGTAAGGTTATTAAAAATAGTAAACTGTAAAATACCTTTTTGGAATTTGGATAACGAATACAAGTTTTTTAAGTAATTTTAGGTAAGAGAATTGATAACTATCTTATTACTTAAGTTACTAAGGATTTAAGGTTACTTAATTTTTATTGATAACATCGTAGCCTTTTTAATAACCTCTAAAAGGTTTTTTTTTGGGTTACTTATGTAAGAAAATTGGTATTAATTACTTACTAAAGATGTAAGATATCAATTAAGAATATAATTAAGGTTGTTAAATTTGTTGATAGCATCATGCCTCGGTTCTAAAACGTCTTTTTTAGGCATCTAATAAAAAACATGTCACTCGATAAGCCTTGGTCCGAAAACGTCTTTTTTTATGCATCTAATAAAGAACATATCACTTGATATTTGATTAATAATACTATCTATGTAACAACACTGGATTAATTCTAACTAAATTTATTTAATTAAACATAAAAGTAATAATAAAATGCAATAGATGTAACATAAAATCAAGAAAAAATATTGTAAGTTTCTTTACAACTTTGCCTTAATTGATGTTAAACAAATTCGAAAGATTTAATTTGAGGTGAAAACGAATTAATTTTGCAAAATGAATATGAAATCCAAAAAATAGAAGAAGAAAGAAAAATCGAGCTTTCTATATTCCAAAAACGATACTTGCTGCATTCAATTAAAAATAAAAAGCTGATTCTCATCCATTTCAAGAGATTCATAGTTTGAAATTTTAGATAAGTTTTGATTGTTAAACCGATAAATTTTCCTACGTATCATGAATATTGGTGAGAAGTTCTTCAAAAAAAGGTTTAGAAGAGAAAGAAAATAAGATGAAAAGAGGAAGAAAACAACCTTAAAAGTATTTATTATTCCCTCCCCTTTATGGATTAATTAGAATTAAGTGATTTTATTGGGATTTTTTTGTACAAGTTAGAATATAGTAGTAGCATTAAAAACTTATTTGATAGCGAACATTATAGTTTTTTTGATATAATATTAAATAATTTTAAGTAAGAAGATTCATAACCTTTTTTTCTATATATAAAAAGTTACTAAAATCATCCAAGAGCGCAATTAGGTTTGTAGAGAGCATTATAGCTATTTTAATACCTTTTATAATTTTTTTAGTAATTTTAGATTACAAGATTAATAACATTCATAATTGACGAAATTTTTTAAAAGTAATAAAAACATAAGGTTACTGAATTTGTTGATAGGACTATAGCTTCTTTTTTTTTTTTTATAATCTTCGCAACTTTTTTTTACTAATCTTAGATATGAAAATTATACTTCTCAATAAATTGATAAAATGCTACTAAATTTATTAAAGATGTTAGGTTACTAAATTACCTATACTATAAAATTTTTTATAACCTTTATAACTTTTTTAACAATCTTAAAGAAGAACATTGGCAAATGCCATTATTGATAAAAATGCTACTAAAATTACTAACAGTATAAGGTTAATTACTGAATTTATTGATAACATTCAAAAACCTTTGATAACTTAAATAGCTTTTTAATGAACATTTGATGAGGAAATTGATAATCTTATTCTTATTTTTTGCTTCTTATTTTTTGCATCAGAGATCGATAACCTTCTTAATGTTTAACTTTCGTTCTTAATAGCCCTGTAGTTTTTTTAGTAAATTCAAATAAGAAAATTGATAACCTTCCTTCATTATTGAAGATAACCACAATTATATAATAATAATTTAAGTTTTTTTGTTTGTTCAATGAGATTAATTATTTCAGATCTCTGTAAACTAAATGACCAGATTTTGATGATTAATTAATCAAAATTTATGAAAATGAAAGGTACGCATGTGTGGAATATATGATTTATCAATTATTAACATACGTGCAGCGCACGTGCTTTAACTAGTATATATATATATGCAATTGTGAAAGTTTGAAATTCGTAAGCAATTGTGAAAGTTTGAAATTCGTAATTGGTGCAAGACTGTTCATTAATTCTTGAACTTTTATGGTCGTTCTTCTTTATCTCCAATTTCTCTCACTCACTTCTGCTCTCCCATAAAAGGAAAGAGATAGCTCATAGCCAGCTGTAACTTGTGCTACTGCCAAGCAATTTAAAAGATGGAAGACTTTGAAAAGTCTTGGAAAAATTTTACATTATGATTTATAATTTCATGGTATTTTACTACTCGTATATACTAGTACATTGTTACCCAATTAATAATGAGCAACTATTTGATACACTAACAGTGTAAATTTTGGACTCCACGAGCGGGTTGAGGATAGACCTGCTCAAGGGTCCGGGTACCCGCCCAGGCTCGAAGGCCTGCCCGAGAAATGAGAGGTTTTGGCAAAAATTTAAGATTCGAAAGTTGGGCCTTGGACAAAGAAATAAGACCCGATTAAAAAATGGGCCGGGCCTTGGTTTTGGTGTTTTAGGCCTGAGCCCGACCCGTATTATATATAAATAATATAAATTAAATTAAATAATTATATTTATACATAATAAAATTGAATAATTTATATGTATATATTAATTAGAACTTGTAAACTTTATTAAAATTTAATCTTTTTATTACAATTTATTTTTGATTTAATTTGTTATTAGATTATATATAAATTTCAATGTTTAAATTTTATTTTTTATTAAAAAATTTAATTATTATTTCATTTTAAAAAATAAATATGGGTGGGCTTGTGCGGGCCTTGGACATGTGTGTAAAAATATGGACGGGCCTTGGACAAAAAATGAGGCATGTTCCTCGGGCCGGGCCAGGCTTGGACAAGCATATATTGTATAATTATTAAGCAAAATGTTAGGCACATATTTTCTTATATTTTATATGTCAATTTGATTTGATTATGTGCCTATTTCTATGTACTTGATGCTTAATTTATTCATATTTGTGTTTTAGGTACATATTGGAGTGCTTCAAGGCAAAAGGAGCTAAATTGGAGTTATTTAGAACAAGCTGAAATTTTCCTGTTTCAACCTGGAACGGGTCAAACTCGACCTTCTCAGGGTCGAAACAGGCTGTGGAAATCAAAGGGCTGAACTTTGGAAAGCACGTGGGCTCACTTATTGGGCTGATGCATCACATGTTTGGGCCTTGGGAAAGACTTATTTACCCCATACTATTTATATTAGTTATTTTTATTAATTAGACAATTTTGTAATTTTGCAAATAATTATTTTAGTTAGGTTAAATCCTTATTTAAGGCCTTAGCCGCATGCCTGGGGGATTCAACTTTCAATTGGAATTTTGCTTTGGGGGTTGGAACGTGATTTTGGGAAGCTTTAGATTTAGGTTTAACATTATTTCTATTATTTTCTAAATTCAAGAATGGAGATTTTCTTCATTTTTGATTCTTTTGTAACCAATTTTTTCTAAGTTAATTCAGTTTTGAGACTTTCAATCTCTTGGGTATTTGATTTGTGAGGCTCTGCGCTTATTCATCTATCTTGTAAGTATTTCAATTTTCTCTGAATTATTTGAATGATTTCATGCTTAATTATGTAGAATGGCCATCTATTGCAATTGGGTATGATTTCTATTGTTAGATGAGATTCCTATATGCAATTGTAGGTAATCGAATCCCTAGTAACAACTTAGAGTAGCCCTCTAAGAGAATCTTGAATATAGATTGAATGTTGCCTATATTAGTGAACATTGTCTATTGTTGGCTAAGATCTTTCTAGTTCTTAAAGCAACGAGTTACTTGAATCTTGTAGACGATTGGAACTAGGTTAGTATACTTGTTAGAATTTAGTCTAGAACTTGCGTCATGACTAATGAAGACTAAGGAAAGATAGGGATTAATGGTCGATGACGTTAATCTACGCCATCTATTTACCAAGTTAGATATTAATATATTAATTGATGCCAAGGATCAAATCCTTTTATCCCAAGAGTGCGATTGTCTTGAAATTGGAATATCTATTTAATTGTTTCTTTAATCTCACTAGTATTTTATTTTGTTATTTATTTAGTTTAATTAATTTCTCCATAGAAACCCCCTCATTTTAGTTTAATTCATAACTTTAGGAAAAATAATTAAAATAATAGTTCTCTGTGGGATCGACTCGTACTTACCCTGTCTATAGGTTTTGTATGATTTTATTTTTTGGTGGAATACGACTCCCATCACAAAACCCGGCCCGAACCCGGCCTGGCCCATGAGCACCTCTAGTTGAGGAGTTGACATATGTCCATTTTCTGAATTAATTAAAATTTAAATATTTCAATCTAGTCCCTAGGGGACACATGTCACCCTTCTAGACCCGCACGTGCAGTCTGCTAAACTCCATTGACGGTGTATTGAATAATTTTCCATTAATAATTGCAATTTTTAAGTTTGAATCCTGCATACCGTAGTCTCCCATTTGGTAGGCGATCTGTAAATTTCGAATAGGCTGCAGGTGAAAGTCCGATGGATTAAATCCCAAACTGAGTTTGCGGTTTGTCTTGGCCTTGGAGATGGGGTAACTACCCCTGGCCTTAAGATTGAAGGGCATTTCACGCTTTTAATAATGTTTTTCATATTTCTTCTAAATTTATTTCTAATTAAATTGAAACAAGATTCAAATACTCGTAAAAAAAAACCTTAAATGCAATGTGACTAAGATTTTATTAGATGAATATAGATATTTCAAGGAGTGTCAGCGCCAAAAATCATGCAAAACTGAGCCGGGGCCCCGAAACGCGTTTTAAGCAAAAAACCGTGATTTTGGCTAAAATTTTATAAAAAATGACTTGAAATTTTTTTTCTCAATTTTTGGATAAAATACTCATAAAATATACTCCCTCTGATTCAAAATAAGTGATACATTTCAATTTTTTTCTTGTTTCATGATAAGCGATACATTTAGAAAATCAATACTCTTTTTATTTCCTTTTCCATCTAAACTCCTAATTAATGTGGATTGAGGGAGATAGAAGATAAATGTAATTAATGAAAGGTTGGGGTGTTTAAGTCATTTCAATATTTTTTTTTACTAAATTTAAGATGAGCTAATCATTGTCTTAATATGTGTGACATTCTTAGTGTATCACTTAAAAAGAATTTGAGGGAGTATATAATTTAACGTCAAAAAGATTGGAGGACTTTTCATGCTTTTATATTGTTTTTCATATTTTTCTAAATTAATTTCCAATTAAATCAAAATAAAATTCAGATACTTATAAAAAAATAATTTTAAATCCAATGTGGCTGAGATTTGATTAGATGACAATATGGATATCTCAAGGTGTCTTGGTGCAAAAAATCATGCAAAACTGAGCCGGGGCCCCATAGCGCTTTTTTAGCTAAAAACTGTGATAGTTATTACACGATTTCGGCTAAAATTTTTGAATAAAATACTCATAAAAATATATAATTCAACGCCAAAGAGATGAAGGGCTTTTGACGTTTTCAATATCGTTTTCATATTTTTCCAAATTAATTTCTAATTAAATCGAAACAAGATTCAGATGCTCGTAAAAACAAATCCTTAAATCCAATGTGGCTAAGATTTGATTAGATGAATATAGATATTTCAAGTAGTCTCGGAGCAAAAAAATCTTGCAAAGTTGAGCCGGGTCCCTGGAACTCGTTTTTAGGCAAAAACCGTGATGGTTTTGTTAGTACACAATTTCGGCTAAAATTTTGCAAAAATTGATACGAAAGATTTCTCCTCAAATTTTGGCTAAAAATAGTCATAAAAATATATAATTCAACGCCAAAAAGATTGGAGGGCTTTTTACGCTTTTAGTATCGTATTTCTTATTTTTTCTAAATTAATTTCTAATTAAATCGAAACAAGATTCAGATGCTCGTAAAAACAATTTTTAAATCCAATGTTGCTGAGAATTGCTTAGATGATGTAAAGTATTAAACCGGTTTTTTTTTTGGAAAGAATATTGAAGTACTAGTTTGGAAAATCACCCAATTATAATCTTGGAAAACTTGCCAAACGAAAGTAAACCAGCAATTTTTTTTCTTGGTATAGGAAACTTTAATCTTAACAACCTCAACATAAGACCAATTTTTTAAAACATGTAAAGTATTAAACTATTTTTTTTCCTTAATGCCCATAATTTATTTAAATTTAAATTGAATAAATATAAATTATAAATAAAAAGTATTCCAAATAATTATGGGGAGTAAATTATCATAATTAGATTTTGTATTTACAATATCTTGACATAATTAAAATAAAAAGTTTCATGACTATAAATAATAATATTATAATTAAATATATTATAATCTAAAAATAATTATTAGAAGTAAATTATTAATTACAATTATGGTGAATTATTAATATCTTTCCATAATTAAAAATTTTAAATATTGGATTTACAATATCTTTCCATAATTAATAAAAAAGTTGAATTAATCATCTAAAAAATAAAAAAAAGTTAAATAACTAAAAAGAATACATATAAAAAATTATTATACTATAATACTAAGGGTATTTATGAAATTTCCGAATTGGAATTTTTGAATTCGTGATTTTATATATACTAGTTTTAGTTTTCACGTGCGTTGCACGTGACCCAATATGTTTCGATTGAATATTTTTTTATGAAATTTTGATAACTACCCTATGAAATTTTGTAACATTCTTATGATTTTTGATAACCTTATTAATCTCCCTTTTTTGATATTATAGTATGAAATTTTAACAATCTCTCTATAAAATTATATATCATTATCAGGTTGAGCTCCTCAATTTAGTGCTATATATTCATATTAAACTCTACCATTCGCAGATCGAGTTCGTTCGTTCAGTCGTACAAACATATATAAATCATATTGAACTCCTCCCTTGATAGTATATACATATACATATTCGAATTGAGCTCCTCCACTCGGTAGTATATAAAGCATGTTAGCACACTGAGTTCCTCCATTCAGCATTCCTCCACATAACATATTATCAAAGGAAACACTAAATTTAAAGGATTAAGCAAGAACATGGCATGATAATCCAGACACCTTCACCCAAGACCTAAATTTCGTTCCCAATTTCAAACATAGAATTTTTTTAATAAGAACAAAAGCAAACAATCATCAAAATTCGTACATATGTTTAAAAATTCAACTCTTTTGAAAAATCACTTTAAGAAATCATCAAACATATAGTATTGAAAAAAATAAGTTACTCTTTTTTTGGCAATCTAATCCTGTTTAGTTCTTATAGTATGATTATAACTTTAAAAATTCAACTCCTTTTGAAAAATCGTTTTAAGCAATCATCAAACATAGTAATGAAAATAATGAAGAAAATAAGTTAAAAAGAGTGATAAAGGAAAATTAAATTCCCAAATCATGACAAGAAGTTATCAATACCATATCTAGACGGTAATTTTTTTATAACTGCAAAAATAAAAGAAATTTTAAAATGGAAAAAGAAAAATTCAAACTACCTTATGGACAATACATTCATGAAAAATGATACCAAAATTACAAATGCAACAATCATATATTTATCATCATCGTTTTTTTTTGCTATATATTTATTATCATCAATAATGATTTGGATAAATAGTTAGAAATATATATATATATATATATAATAGTTTGAGTAAGATTTAAACTTAAAATTAAATCATAAATAAATAATAATATATATAGTAGAAAATGGGTTGGCCAATGATAATATATATAACATAAAAGTCTAGTTTTAAGTAATGAGAATTTAAAAAAAAAGTAATGGCGATTTAGAAATATTTTTATGTTATAACATAAAGTTTCCCATTATTCGTACTTTTATATATAGTATAGATATAGATTTGGAGAAACTATTGATTTTGTCTCATTTCGACCCAACAGGCCCATTAGACCCGTTTGAGTTCATGAAGCCCAAATTACCAAGCCAAATGTCTTGAATTCTAAATCTAATATTCTTAGACCCAATTCGTTATTATGGAAGCTCAAAGAAGGAGTTCAAGTCCAATCAGTAATTATGATGCAGTAATGATTCAGCCCTGATGCAGCATTGTTAAATCCTATTTAAAGGAGGACTTCACAAGAGCAGTTTTGGAAGAAAATTCATAACTTTTTATCTGGAGCTCAGAAAAATGCAAATGAGGTACCGTTGGAAAGAGAATTCCAGGATTTACAACTTTTATGTTTACCTCGAGACCTAATTCTGTAGTTCCGGTGGATGATTTTGCCCTTGAAATTTCTGGACAGAATTGATCTTCTCCTAAAGCGACTTGGAGACTGTTTTAGACGAAAATTCAGATGCTAAAAATTATGTGGAGCATTCCTATTGTCCATGTTGGATTCTAATTATTGAGGATGATCTAAATTTCCATTATTAAAATAATAAAATAATTAAAATATTTTTTAATAATGGCAATCTAGAAATATATTTGAAAAAAAAAAGGTACAATCGAAAAACATAAAGTTTCCCCTTATTCGTACCTTTATATATAGTAAAATAAAATAAAATAATAATAATAATAATAATAATAATAATAATAATAATAATAATAATAATAATATAGTAAAATAAGATAGTAAGATAAGATATAGCTTCCACGCAATTTAATTGCATGTTTTTTTTTTATTTATTTTGTTTAGGCTTATTAGAATGTATATTTGATTTAATCTAAAATAAGAATGAAATTTAAAATTATCCAAAATCCTTTTCTTTTTGAATAATAAAATTATATGATCGAACTCTTCCCCTTAGAAAATCAATTAGATTAAGCCCTTATGAAAGCACCGGAACATATGAGGGAGCTGTAGTTAAACTTTTTCCAAGTCAACACGTCCAATAAGTACTCTACCAAGTCTTCTCATTGTAAATTTTGTCACAATTTCGAGGAAAAGGATCCATATATAACTTTTTTTATTCATTTGCATGACCATCTATTTTTTTTTCTTTTGGCTTTAAAATGACCTTTTTGAAATCAACTGAAGGGGATCTATAACTTTTTCTATCCATCAACAAATTGATGCAGCATAATATGAAGCAGTGAATTTCATTGCGGGAGGTCATGTTTTGTTATATTTCTGCAGAGGCCATTGTAAATCATCATCATATTATTATTAATTAATATATGAGAATGTTTTTATCTATGTAATTTTTCCTTTATTTACCAAACAGAAAAAATGCATATAATATTCTAGATTTGAAGAGAAGAGTACAAGTGTACAACACACTAATTGACTTCCCAATAAGGCAATAAATTACAAACAAAGTTCACTGGACATGAAGATGCTGACCAGTCTAGTTAATGATAATAGAAAAACCGGTAAGCATAGTAATAACACGAATCAATAAAATCTTGAATGAAATTGAACCAACTCCTACGCCAATAAGGGTTGATGTATGTTTCCCAAGGTTAAGAAGAGCAACTGGAATTGTCGAATTGATCCCTTGAACTTATTCCCTTCCAAATTGACAACATCTAACCATTTGGACTTCAAGCAAGAGGGTAATTATGGTCCAGAAAACAAGTTATGAGAAAGGTCTAAGTACACTAACCATTCAAAATCTTGCCCACATGGAAAATGTCCTTCAAAATTGTTGTTCTTCAAGTTAAGTATCCACAACGACGAGTACAAATTAGCAAACGAACTGGGAATCTCCCCTGTCATGTTGTTATTGCTAACATCAAACACCATGAGTCCTTCCAACAATTTGAAGTTTACATTTGTCAAACTTCCTATGAAGTGATTGTTGTTTAACTTTAAATACCCTAAATTACTCAAGTTGAATTCAGCAGAACAGATTTGGCCACTGTTATTAGATAACTTTAAATGGTTCAAATTGGTGAACTCTACTGTCAACTTCTTCGATAGGTCTCCTCTAAAGTTGTTGAATGACAAATCCAGTACCTCCAAAATTTTCAGCCCATTAATGGAAGAGGGCAGTTCACCTTGAAAAGAATTATTGGAGAAATTAATTAAGATACTTTAGATTCCGAAATATTTTTCCCATATGATCTGGAAATGGACCGTCAAAATGATTGCTTGAGATATCTAACCAAACAACATTTCTCATAAGATATGGAGGGGGATGAATTGGACCAGCAAAATAGTTGTTCTCGAGATTTAAAAATTCAAGTTGAGCATTGCTTTCGAGCAACCAAGTGGGGAAGTTTCCCATCAATTTATTGTGAGAAAAATCAACTGCTTTCAACTGTTGTTGCGAATTAAGAAATTTGGGAATACTCTTGAGATTGCAATTAGACAGTGCCAATATTTCCAACTGTGCACTGATCATGATCATCCCACCATTGTCTATATGCAGATTGTTCTTCCGGTCACTGTCTCCATCCCTTCCAATTATTACTACTTTAGGGTTGGAGTGGTTTGCCATTAATTTGAATGACAGCTTGCTTCTAAAGAGTTCTGACTAAGATCTACATATTCCAGAAATTTCAAGCTTCACAACAAAGACGAAGAAATTGTCCCACATTGAATCGGTTTGTGGAGAGTCTTGAAGTTTAAGAGCAGTCAAATTGTTTAGGCATAGAGAAAGATTTCCTTCGAGAAGATTCGAGTTAAGATCCAACTCTTGGAGCCTCTTCAGTTGACACGAGCCTGGAAGATTAAAGGAATGAAATAATTAGCGATCCGTGCGCGACCCGACTTTTCTGTGTTTTTTTTTTAAATCTTTTTAGATTCTCTTTTAATTTCTTTTTATCCTTTAATAAGTATTGGTTGAATAATTCATTTAGCTTGAATGAATATGAATATGTCCATATTAGCAAGAGGATTTTAATCTTTGATTAATGATAAATAGACAATTTTTTTTACTTTTTTTCTTTTTCCTAAAAACATACTTTCAATTCGAAAAAATCTTTGTACATAAGTTTTGATGTTGTTTTACTTGAATGATTTTGAATGATTGAGTTTTGAAAGTTTGAAGGTTGAGAGAATTTGAGAGAATTGAAAAGTTTGAAGTTTGAAGAAAATAAAGTAAAGGACAAAATAGTCAAAGGGGGGCGGTGGCTAGTAAAAGGGGCGGTATTTAGCAATCCAGTTTAGTTAATTACTTTGAATTAAAATTATAGTCAATAACATTTTTATTTTGGGTCCCTAATTAATTTAAACAAGGTGGATAGCCCGTGCTGGTGCATCGGGCGTCTTTTATTTTTTAAGAAAATATTTTATATTAAGTTTTTCTTTGTTGTTGTTAACCAAAAATGTCCAGAAAGGCTAAGTTTAAATATCCCAAAAAGGAAATATAATTATTATTACTTATTTTTTTAGCAAATTATTATTAGATTAACTCTTGGAGATTAATATATACCCACTTTAACTGGCCCGTCTTGTAGTCGGTAATTCCACTAATAATATTTCCTAATCATCAAAGGAAATATAATTACTTGACTTGGAGATTAAGTTTGATAAGAGTCTACCCTTCTATTATATAAAGGCACATAATTCACAGCTACACCCATCTAAAACGTACCCTACTAAGATTTCAGTTCTTTATATTTATATATATTGCTCCTCTCTATCATAAAATTTTGTCAAAACAAAAAAAATACTCGTAATAATATTCCTTCTTGCAGCCTCTGCAGCTACAATTGCTAATCTGTGGAATATTCCTTCTTGCAGCCTCTGCAGCTACAATTGCTAATCTGTGGAGGAAATCGTTTGTATTTGTTAATTAATAATAATGGAGATAAAGAATCAGCTGAATCACGGGCATGCAGCTGCAGGTCTCTGCGAGGTAAATTAGATTATTATTTACTATATAATGATTCTAAACTTCTAGTTTACAATTTTTTTTATTTCTTTAAAGATTTCAAATTTTGTAGAAATTTCATATACAATATGAGTTCATTAAGGTTCTGTTTTATAAAGATTTGCTTATACCCTGTACATAGCATATACCAGTCGTGATTAAAGAATCTATTCTTATCTGATATATGTGAATAGAAACCATAATTTTTATAGAAAAACTGTATTCTTAAGGCAGTAGTTTGGGAAAAAAATTAAGACTGGATTTTGTTTCAAAAGTTGGAATTTTTTTTTTTTTTTTTTTTTTAACAATTTGTGTCTTCAATGTTTCAATGTGAGTAAATTATGCTTATTTTCGAATGTCTTTGCTTGGATTTGGGTTTTGGGGCATGACTTTTGCTTTTGTACTGTGTGTAAATTTTGCAGTGTCAGGAGACAAACCATGGCCTTGAGGATCGAATAAGCTGCCTTCCAGATGATATTCTTGTTTCGATTTTAACCTATCTGACAATCAATGAAGCAGCAAGAACTTGTATCCTATCACACAGATGGGAAAAGTTATGGAAATTCACTACTAAATTGGTATTTGACGATTCAAGAACTTGGAGTTCTAAGTTTGTAGGTTGGGTGAATAAAGTTCTTAAATCACATAAGGGCCAAATTGTGGATGAATTTAGGATCTCGTGTTGTAGTCTTGATGAGAACTATTCTTCCGTGATTAAGCACTGGATTATCATTGCAGCGAAAAAGAAAGTTAAAGTGCTCGAGTTGAACTTCTTAGGGAAAGGGTCTAGGAAAGGGTCTAGTTATCGTTATCCTAGTTTGATCGATGAATCTTTTAGGATAAGTAAAATGGCCGGCAAGCCTGGCTCTCGTAGCTTTTCTTCCTTGACCAGTCTTTGTCTAAATTCTGTGGTTGCGTATTCACAGAGTATGGAATACTTTTTATGCAACTGCCCATCTCTTGAAAGGCTATGTTTGCACAGAGTGTACGATCTTCAAAGACTAACAATTTCAGGTTCTAATTCCCTCAAGCTGAAGCACTTGGAGATTACTTGCTGCCGAGATCTGAAATCTTTACAGATTTCTGCAACGAGTCTTGTATCATTTATGTTTGATGGATGTGGAACAACAGAACTGTCTCTGAAGAGCACACCAAGTCTTGTTGAGTTATTTATTGCTGGACTAAACTGTGATAAAGATTTCATTCTCAAGCTTTTCTCAAATAGTCTCTCTCAGTTAACTAAGCTAACTTTGAAGTGTGAGGTAAGTATCCTTTATTCCTAATCCTGTCTTGTCTGTCTCTGTCAGTTTACTTAATTGAAACATATGATCTTCATGTTCCTTTGTAACTATAACATGTTATGTTTTGTTATGTTTGTGCAGGGGATGCAATTGGATTTCCCAGAAAATTTCCCTCCACTCATTAATCTCAAGCAACTAGAACTCCATGTTACAGAATTTGAAGACCAAAGTATCCTTCCTTGGCTTGATCTTATAGAGGCATGTCCAATGTTGTCGAGGCTTAAGATGAAGGTAAATTTTCTGCAATTTGTATTCTTACATTTGTTATATATACTCATTTAAGAGCCTATGGTTCCTAGCAGATGAGTTGTATTTTATTGTGCAGACTAGTCAAAGTATGGAATTCAAAGGAAGCTTGGAGTGGAAGGCAGCAAAAGAATCCCACAAGAACCTGCAGGTGGTGGAGATGGTTCGATTTATAGCTTTTTCAACTGCCGGAGAATTTTTGATCAACTTGATTCATAATACCGCGTCTCTTAAGAAGATTATCATTGATCCCCCTAAACATTATACAAAACTTTCCTTCCTTAATGAAAGGGATTTCGAAGTCGAAGCTAGAAGATTTCACAAGAAACGTTTGAAGGTGGCTTTGAAGATGGCACCGAGTGTTGAAGTTGTAATCATATAGCAATGAGTATTGCAGCTTTTAGGACTGTGCTAATTAATGTGCTTTCTGGGAAGAAGCAAGGATTATTTTTCTTTATGGCAGAAGACATTTCATTAGTGGCATGAATGATCATGATGGTTTTATGATTGTGCATCATCCTACTCCCTCACATTCAAAATAAGTGAAACATTTTAACTTTTACAGTCTTTCAAAATAAGTGAAACAATTAGTGAGAAAGGTTCATTTTGAACTTTTCTCATGGGAGCCAAAGAAAGAGAAAAGAGCGAAAAAGTAAGCTTGCTTGCTTCCTACTTTTTGAATCATTTAAGTAAGATTTTCTGTTTGATATATACTCTTATGATTAAAATATTGATTAATTTATATGTTTAACAGGCCTGGCAGGAGCGAGTGGTTTGATTTGTATGAAGAGCTCAAATTTAGAGGACTATCTTTTTGCAAGGTAGGCCATACATATACTTCTTTAATTTGGTACTAATTCAATTGTGTATTTCCGAGTAAAAAATGTGTTGAAATTGTTTCAAATACAAATTCTATTTTATACTTTTGCAGTGAGGGTCATGACTCATGACTAGTACCACGTAAGCTCTCTTTGAAGGTATTGTATGTTGATATTTTTATTCACACACACACACATATATATAGTTGGTCATGTCCATGCAGCTTAACAACAAATTAAACCATATCATGGGAAATGAAAACTGATCAGGCTGATTTCCACATATATATACTTGTCTATTTTTCTTTTGTTGGATGATTCCCACTAAGATAATAATATGCTGTCCTTTTTCATTCTTTTCTGGAAAACAATGGCAGCATATTGTATTCTAGAGGACCTTGGCTACATTTTGCTTAGTTCTCTAACATTAATTATAAGACAACATATAAGCTAATCGAAATTAAAAAGACAAAGCCTGACCGATCTTAATTACCAGGAATAGGCACAACATCGTCCACTCCACTTGATGGAGCAGCCATGCCAGAGCCAGTTGAGCCGCAGTGCAGCGGTGCTTCTTGGCCAGGTCTTCTACTCGATCGAGTGTAAATGTTTTTCTTCTTTTCCAATCTTTCTCCATTGTAGTGGGGATGTGAAGCCTTACAATTCAAAGTTAAAAAGTTTATCTGTCATTAACCATAACAAACTACGCAGCAAAATTAACAACTTTTATGGTTAAGCTAATATAAAATGTATCATCCATGCATGCAGGCTGCTGCACATTTCTTGGGGTCTGGGCCGTCACTTCCAGCAGATGAGTTTGTATCAGATTCACAGCTAGGGATATTCAACTTGATTGAATGGAATTGGAATAGTAGCAACAACCAACCAGCAAATTTCAGAGCATATGCTTGTATAAACACATGAGAACCATCAATATTCTTTAAACGAAATGAAAGGGCATCATAACAAAGTTATATATATATATGTACCACATCAAAGTGAATAATGAGGGAGTGGCTGCACATTAATTGATTTTTCTTATATATATCTTTGCTAGTGTAAAATTTTGGTAGAATTAATGGTTACAGCTTTGGTTCTTTTTTTTTTTGAAAAAAAAATTAAAAATACAGAGAAGTAATTAGCTAGTAGCAGTTTTGAAACTAATAGAAAAAAAGAAAATATAACTAGGCTGGAAGAGAAGCAAAATGTCATGGCCATGACATTCGAGTTTCTCTTACAGCTGCTGACTTAGCTAATTTAACTAGTTCCTTCCGCCTGCAATTCCCCCCTTTTTTTTTTCCTTCAAATTAAAGAAAAAGAGGTAGGCAGCCGCCAGACCCCACAACATTATGCAAGTCTTTGAACAATCGCAACAAATAATTTAAAATACCAAGCGACTTTGACTTCAAAGTCTTCAATTTAATCAAACACCAACACCAAAGAAATGGGTAAGGGTAATATATGTCCTAATATAAAAACATCAATCAATTTATTTATTTCGACCTTGGAATATTTAAAGAAGGGATTCGTCCACTTTTTTGAGTTAAACTAATAGAAGCTTTTTTTTTTCAAGAATAATAGAAACTTATTTACTCTAAAAAAATAGAAGCTTATTTATTACCCCCTCTGTTCTTATTATAAGTGTATGATAACCGAAATCTTCAACCAAGACAATTAGTTATAAGTTAGTTTGTTTGTAGAATTTTATGCATATTTTAATCTATTTTCCTAAAACACCCTTAATTAAATATTTACCTACACATATATTTATTCTCTCTCCATAATTAAAGAAGATTATACATATGTAAATTTAATAATTAATGCCTTCTTGTTTTCAAAAAAAAAAAATTAATGCCTTCTTGATGGTGTAAGATGACAAATATAAAAAACATAAGGTTTGGACTTATAAATAGGAACAGAAGGAGTAGGTGAGAAATTAATTAATGGTACACCACAATTTGCAAAAATAATAGAGAAACTAAACCAACTAGAAAAAAAGCATATAATACGAGATAAGAGAGATGTAAAATTTAGAATCATTACATATGTAGTCTCTCAAATACTATTATTTAAGGGTTTAAATTCTATTAGGATATTCATCCTAAAAATGAGTATTTTTAGGATTCCAAAGGGATGGTGCCATCTAATCAAATTTGAATAATCAAATCCTAATTTACACCCTACCACACTTAATTAAATTTTTATTAATTACCTTAACCTAATCTTAACTTTAGTTAAAAATTAAAATTAACAAACACGAAAAAAAAAGTTAAGAAATCAGAAATTGAAAAAATTGTTCTCAAGGCAAAAAAAATAAAAATTCTAACCTTAGAAAAACAATCAAGAGAATTAAGAGGAGCGGATTACAGCTCTTTTGTTTTTTTTAAGACATGTTACAAGTTTGAAATTCATCACAGTCAATTCATTACTCATCAAAGAAGAAAGAAAAAGAAACGATGAACACCAAAGCGATTTTCAAACCCATCAAATGCTTTGTAGTCAATTCTTGTTTCTGCACTTTTAGTCTCGGTATCTTTTTGTGGAAAGTCTTCTCATGAAGAAGTGTAATCTATTCCAATCAGAGATCTATCTTTGCCATGCTAAAACCTTTTTGCCTTGAATACGCTCTATAACAAGTCTGTTTGTTCTAATTCTCTTGATTGCTTTTATAGGGTTAGAATTTTTTCCGCCTTAAAGAGTAGTTTTTCAATTTCTGTTTTCTAGTTAAAGATTAGGTTAATTAATAAAAATTTAATTAGGTTTGGCAGGGTGTAGATTAGGATTTGATGATGATTCAAATTTGATTAGATGACACCATCCTAATGGAATCCTAAAAACACCCCTTTTTTAGGATGATCCTAATAAAATTTAAACCCTAATAATAATTAAGGACAAGAAAAGAAGAAAACTAACCGAGAAAATAAGGATGGGATCATATGATCAGCAGTAATTAATGGCCTTGTTTAAAATTTTGCGAAGTTGCAGAGTTTACTTACACTGAGGGGGTGCACAACGTTGAAGTGGTATAGATAAATATGCACTGTATCACACTTGTAAAAGCTCACAAAAGTTCAATTCTAACAAGGCATATAATCTTGAGAATACATAGACATATTGTCCTGTTGATAATGCATGGTTTTTATTAGTACAAACTGTTTATACCTCAATTTACAATTGAGGGTAAATTGGTCTTCACATAAATAATATCAAGATGAGTGGTCAAGATTTGATTAAAAATCCTGATGAAACTTAATCTTGAGAATACATAGACATATTGTCCTCCTGATAATGCATGATTTTTATTAGTACAAACTGTTTATACCTCAATTTACAATTGAGGGTAAATTGGTCTTCACATAAATAATATCAAGATGAGTGGTCAAGATTTGATTAAAAATCCTGATGAAACTTGGTTTCCGCATCACCCTGATTCTAATTGAATTAGGAAATTCTTGTAATTAATTAATTAAGGCCGAAATTATTAGATAAATAATAATAATTATGCCGCCCTGTATCAAGGGAGGAGAAAGAAAATCAATTAAAGGAGGCAGTTTCCTTTAATGCTGCTGTCAGATAGGGAGGCAAGCAGTAAAAAGAGAAGTTGTATGCTATCTAACCATGAGATGGAAGACATCTCATGGACTTAAATACCAAGCCCAAAGTCGTCTCCCATGTAGAGGAGAGGCCGCCCTCTTCCCTAAGGAGAATTATTTTCCTCTTCCTGCAGGAAGGAGACAGAGAGCTAAAGTTTGTCAGCAAGAGAAACACATATCTACATGAGAGAGGCATGGGATTTTCAACCTCACACCTCCTCAACATAATCGACCTAACATGGTGAAGAAATCGCCTAGCCCTTTCCCTCTGGAGGCAAAACTACAACTTTTGCATTTTGTTCAATTAAGGACAAAATGGTAAAATTGTTCAATTGAGGGGGCTAGAGGCTTAGATTTCTACCAAGGAGCATACCATGATGATCCTTGAGTCATGTAGATCATCTTGGTAAAATTTCACCTTATTCTGACATCGGTGTAAAAATTTATGCACGATTTTCAGTTAAAGACAATTTGGGGAGTGAAACCAAGTTCACCATGAAGGAGAGCTCGAATTCACTTGGAATTTTTTCCATAGTCTTATAGATATAATCTCGATTATTCCGACTTCGTTTGCAACTTGTGCATTCTTTTCTGTTAAAGACAAGTGGCTTATGGGTATAAACAATTTTTTGTTTATGAACAATTTCAGTTTTTGTAAAAATGTTCAATTATTGTTCGTTAACATGTTCGTTTGATGTTCATGAACAATTTCTTAAACGAGCCGAGCTTGAACGAGCTTCGAACACTCTAAATTTTAAACGAGCCGAGCTCGAACGAACACCAAATTTTTTAAACGAACACGAGCTGAGCTTAAACAAAGCAAATTAATGTTCGCGAACAAGACCGAGTTCATGTTCAAGCTCGTTCGAGCTCGACTCGTTTGCAGCCCTACAAAAGTTAGGTAAGTTAAAAGTTTGAAACTTGGAAGTGAAAGGTAGTTTCCTTTTGGCTGGGCCGAGTAAGGGTTTACGTATTGATAAAAAGGCTTTTGATGCTAAATTTACAGAATGGCTGGTTTGGATATAAATGGGGCTTGGCCTGTTTTAGTCTACTCTCCAAACCTTCAAAATTCTCAAACTATTCCAAGGGAATTAACAGAGACTACCAAAAAGATCTTCATCATACAATCAAATGAAAGCTTTGATAATTAAAGATGATTCTTGAGGGTGAAGTCTTTATACAGAACAGGGGAAAGGCAGTGAAGATCAACTAAAAATAAAATCCCCTGCAAAAAGGACTTATATTTTTACCCATTTCACCTTGACAAAGATCAAGGGTCTAAAAATAAAGAGGATTAGCACCTATGCATTGAACAAGAAAACCTGGTGCTCTATATACCAACAAGATTATATCTCTGAACAGAATCTTCAGGATACTGCCATGAATCCACAGGTACATATCTTTCCATAAGTTTAACAAGATATATATAAAGAGCCACGGTTCCCTCAGTGTCGGATTAGGGCGGCCTGCACAAACAAAAGAACAAGGGCCAAATGGATAATAATTAGATTCGAAGGGGTTTAATTTACAAATTAATTCCATTCCATGATTCCAAAGGATAAAAAGACAGATAAAATTAGCATAGGTAAAGGTTTTCATATTCTTTTTGTTACCTTGACGCAATATTTCAATTTAGTGAAGCTGTTGAGAAAGAAGTTGAGGACACTTCCAGGTATGTCCACCTTATCCCACAATTCCCGCTTTTCAAGTTCTATCTTTAGATACTTTAAATTAGGAAATGGAAACCGATTCTCATCCAGCAAGGAAGGAACCATGGCTAGATGCTTCAGACATAAAAATGGTTATATAAGAGATAGGAAAAGGAAACCTTCAAGAACATAGCTCATAAAATTTTCATTTATAGCTTGATCTTTCGTTATTGTACAAGAGAATCAGAACTTTAATTCCAACATGCAGACATTTCACACCAAAATTTGTAAAATCGGCATCACTTATCACATACATATAGGAACAATGTTTATAAAGAATGGCAGAATGAGTTAAAATAACTTACACGAACTGTTTCCATTGATAATGTGAGAGATTTTGCATGACGAAATTCCTTCAGAGTGCTGATCAAGCGAAGAACAGTGTCTTCATCCTCTAAATAATTATCACGATCTTTGTATAAATATTTATCCATATTAAAATAAACATCATCAACCGAAGCAAGTTCATCTGATGAGTACACTCCATGAGCATAACCGTGACAATTAAAAGTCATGAGCGCCGGAGCATCAATTACAACCTCGAATTTATCCCAATTATATTCCCAATCATGAAGCTTCCAAAGACCAAGGTCCAACCTTTTCAGATTAGGAGCATTAATATATAAAGTTTTATCTCCCAAAGCTATATCTAGAAGTTTCAAAGTTTCAAGATTTTGGCATCCTCTGGAGTGATCTTCATTGATCGTCGAGAACCCAGAAAGATGCAAAGACTTTAGAGCTGGTAAAGCCAGAAAATGGGATAAATTTATGGTATTACGTTCAAGACCAAAATCACACACATCAAACACATCAAGAGATGTTAGTGATTTACAAGTGTAGAAGCGCCGAGGCCACACAAAGTCAACAAAGCTATCATGAATAGTGAGTCGTTGAACATTGTGATCAACAGCGTAAGCAATCAACCCTTGTAAAATACTAGGATCAGAATCAGATCTATATGTATAAGATTGCAAGCAAACCTCAAGAAGGTCAGTGTGGTGACGACGGAAAATCACTTGGGTGATGAAATTATTGAAAGATTTAGTACTTCGGAAAGTATCAGCATAATTAAAGTTGAGGTAAGGAAGAGATCTCCAGACGGATTCCCATCTCTTGGACAAAACACAAGTTTGAACTGCATATTTTGTGTTCATGAATGACATGATTCTATGGATGAGATCATCTGTTAAGCTGCTGATCTTGTCTTCTTTGTTCTTGTAGTTTCTCAAAGACCGCATCCTCCTTGTCGACATTCCCCCAGGAACAACTTTTAGGGGTTTTCTTTCTCTGATTTTAGTCAATAGGGTTTTGGTGTCTGCGGGGCAAAGGGGAGGAGAAGGTTTCTTCGTAGTAGTGTTTGTACCTAATTTACATCTAGTTTACATCTAGGTATATTAGGAATCGTGATCTATTTGATTAAATTTTGATTAAATTTGGATGGTCAAGATTAATTCTCAAAGTTTAATTTTTTTTTTTGGATTTCCCAGAGCAAAATCAGGATTCGACACGGATCACCCTAATCTTATTTGGATTAATTTAGAAAAACCCTAATCTTATTTGGATTAATTTAGAAAAACCTTTACCTAAAACCCCAAACCCAAACCACACTGTTGAAATTATAATAAGATTAAGATAATCCAAATACAAAAAAAAGCCCCAAACCCAAACCACACTGTTGAAATTATAATAAGATTAAGATAAATCAAAATGAAAATATTGGAAATTGGACGGAAGTAATGAGAGAAGAACGTGAAGAAGCTAGAAGGGAAAAACTAATTATTGTATATTACATTACAATTACAAATAAAGAATGTTGACTATTTGATCTCAAAAAAGATTATTGACTATTTATACTAAGCCAACTAACTAATATATTAAGTCCAACTAACGCATTAAGCCCAACTAATAACCAATGTATACAAATACAATATTTTCAACACACTACTAAATTACTTGGAAGATTCTTTGTAATTTAATTTTGGAAAAAACATTTAATTTTAAAGCAAAAAGAAAAAAAATCAAAGTTAACACGGCCATCGGCCTAAAATCATTGAGGCCGACGGTGTTGTTATCTATGAAGGCCGATGGCTTTGCATTAAGATATTTTGACGATGATGCTCATTTGATGTCGTGCTAAGTGGTGTGTATGTGTTGTCGGGCTAAGACGATGGCTTTGGTGAGTTCATGCAAACACCACCAACGTGTCAAGCAATAGCCAAATGGCTATTTTATGTTCAAGGCCGATTTGGTCAAATAAGAAAAGCAAAGAAACTTAAATCAAATACATAACTAGGGGTGTAAGCGAAACAGTACTATTCGCAAGTTATTCAGGCTCGATTTGAAGAAAATTCGAATTCGACTCGATCACTGTCGGGTCGAGCTCGAGCTCGGATAGCTCGAATAGCTAATCGAGCCGAGCTTGAATTCCACAACACTCGGCTCGAGTACCCGTCGGGTAGCTCGGTAATGTTATATATATTATTTTTATATTTTAATTTTAATTATAAAATTACCGTTATACCCTTAATGAATATTCCTAATTGTCAAATACCCAAACCTAAATGCTAAATCCCTAATTTTTCTCTCTTCTCTTCTAACCCTCGACTCATTCCCCCGCCTCCCTCTTTCAGCTTCCAAAATCCCAACAGCGACGGCTCGCCCTTCTGTCTATCTCCGAGCAGCAATGACGGCTCCCCGCTCCGCCTCCCTCCTCTATTTCGAATGGCAATGTTAACGGCATCTCCCACCTTCACCTTCTTTTCCTTGCTCTGGTTATTACTTAAGAGGTTTTATCTTTTCTTTCTCATTTCTCTCACAATTCCCTTGTCTAGTCAAAGCAATCCCCAACCCATCCATTAAAGGACACCATCCCGAACATTGTTTTCCTTTTTATCTTAAATAATTGCAATTATTTCCTAATTCATCCATTAAAGGTTCGCTCTCATTTTTTATGCTTTGCCCCACTGTACTTGGATTCAGCTTCAAGGTTTTTTTCTTTTTAAAAAAAATTAAAATACAAGCTTTTTTTATTTATTGTTCATCATGTTTGTCTTGACTTTTGGGGTTGATTTGATGAATGGTTGGTGCCCACTTGCAATAGAGTTCATGGGTGATTCGGATTTGATGAATATCATCTTTGTTCATTTTAGATTGAAAAATGTAGTGATATAATATATTAATTCATTATTGTAAATTTATGATATATTTTGAATCTTTTATCTATAAGATCTGGAAATGGGGATGAAAAAGAGTATTATGAATATGATAGGGAATTTATTCGAGCTCGAGCTTCAAGTTCAAAATAGGCTCCTTGGTTTGTAATCGAGCTTCTGGTCAACAAAAAAAAGTCTGTAATCGAGCTTTATTAGTCGAGCTCGAGTAGCTTGGTTCAGTATCGAACTCGAGCTCGAGCTTCATAATGTAAATTTGGCCGAGCTCGAGCCGAGTATCGAACTCGAGATTTTGTGTCGAGCTCGAGTAGTCAGATACTCGACCCGGCTTGACTCGATTACACCCCTATACATAACCATGCCTATTGTCATGATTTTTAAACCAATTTGGCCTTTTTCCATCAAACCTAGCTAGGAGGATGGTATATTTCCAATTGCAGGCGAGTCTTACAATTGAGGCCTTCGGCCTCCCAAATCACCAAATTGGTTGAGGCTGACAGTGTCTTGATAAAATTGGAGGCCTAGGCCAACGGTATGCAGGCCGATGGTGTCATACGGTATGCTAAGGTTAATTTGTTCAATTAAGGCCTCTGGCCTTAAATCGAAGCAAGAAAGCAAGGTGATCCGTGATTACTCCGTATGAACTCCACTAATTAGAAGATTTCAGGAGGATGATATCGAATTCAAGGGAGAACAGTCAAAACCGTATCATTTTAAGTAGGAAAAGGATCTAGGCATCAAGCATTTACACATGGAGTTAGCCATTGGCTAAACTCCGTCTGTCATAGCTTTGATCGCCTTCGCCTGCAATTCCAAGCACCAGAAGCGAATTAACAAAATGAAGCACCATAATATCTATGCGTGATATATATTGCTGTCAAACAGGCTTTTAAGTTTGTTTTTCTTGGTCTGTACGTATGACTATCAATATGGGGATCAAAATAGAATGTTTTAAAAATTTGAGGACCAAAACAGAATTGGGATAAAAGTTTAACGACCAATCGTAGTATAGTACTATTTACTCTAAAATTTATGCTAAACCTTGCTTTCTCAACCTGCTACTGAATTAAGAAAGAAAAAAGAGATAAGCTAAGGTGCATGTCTCAAAATTTAGAGAATCATGTTGATCTGATTTAGATTAAAATTAGATATATTTAATCATTTCCTTATAATCTATACTATATTAAAAAGTATGTTCACCTGTAAAACTTTTGAATCGCCTATTATAACCTTATTTGTCAAATATATATCTTAAATGCCATTACTTAATTATTATAGTTTTATTCTACTAAAAACTCTATTTTTATTCAATTAAATCTAAAATCTTTATAATTACTTTTTTTTTGAGATAATATCTTTATAATTACTTTATTTTTACTATTTTACTTTTTTTTTCAATAAAAATTTGGATATATTAAATTCTTTTAATATACAGTTTTATTCTACTAAAAACTCTATTTTCATTTAATTAAATTCAATATTTTATAATTATTTTATTTTTACTATTTTAATTTAAAAAGTTATTATGATTGACATCTTACTATTTGATAGTTTATAATAATGTATTATGATTAAAATTTATTATTCTCTAACGTGCAATTATTTTATTTGACTTATAATTAATTTTTTACTTGATAAATGCAACTCTTGCTGGGGGTTTAAATTTGATGTTTTACTTTGTTAATATTTTTCTTTGCGTGGGATAATTTCTTATGTTACTTTGAGAGTAAAACCCAATGTATATACAAATGGGCTGGTCGGGTTGGATTTGATTTAGATTAGTTTCGGGTTAAGGAAATTCTGAATCGCCCATTAAATGTGTAAATTAATTATCTATACTATATTAAAAAGTACATACTCTTGTAAAACTTTTGAATCGCCCATTATACCCTTATTTTTCGAATATATTTCTTAAATGCCATTGTTTAGACTTTTAAAGCTTTACTCAACTAAAAACTCTATTTTTATTTAATTAAATATAATATCCTTATAACTATTTAATTTTAACATTTTACTATTTTAATTAAAAAAATTATATATATTAGAATTTTTTAAATATATTTTTATAGTTTTACTCAACTAAAAACTCTATTTTTGGCAAAAAAAACTAAAAACTCTATTTTTATTTAATTAAATCTAATATCCTTATACCTATTTTATTTTTATCAATTTACTAATTTAATTAAAAAAACCTTAGATATATTAGAATTTTTAAAATATATTTCTTAAATGACATTGTTTAAATTTTACAGTTTTTTTAAGAAATAAGTTTTTACAATTATTCTACTAAAAACTCTATTTTTATTTAATTAAATTCAATATTTTTATAAATATTTTAATTTACCATTTTAATTTTAAAAAATTGGAGACTTTTTTTCAATTATAATATAAACTAATTTGAACAAAAAAATTATAATAGAAACTAACAAAAATCTTATTATCAAGTTTAAAAGTTAAAATAATTTACCTAATCATTAATTATTCATCATTTTTTAAAATAATTAAGTTAAAATTTTATTTAAAAGTTAATTATTGTGATTGACCTTTTTCAATTTTGGAGTGTGTATTGATAGTTTAATATATTGAAGTGTATAACAAGAATTTAAAGTTTTTAAAAATAAAAAAGAAGAGTAACATGTTATTTCCTTTGACTTATAAAATTAGAGGAGTTGACGCAAAAAAAAAAAGTTAGAGGAGTCAATTGGGCGGGTTGGACAGGTTTCGGGGGATACTCATATGGGTCCATGTCATATAAGTGAGGTAATTTTCTCAAATCATTCGGGTTTCGGCTCATCTGGATTCAGGTCATTCAGGTCTCGGGTCTGCTGGATTTAGGGTCATGCGGGTTCGGGTTTTGGCCTCAGGTTACTCGGAATCTGGGGCATTCGGGTTTTGGATTTTTTAGGTTTAGGACTCGGATCAATTGGGTCAGCCTTGAATTTTTAAATGTTTAATTCTTAAATTTATTTAAAATGGTTAAAATTATAAAAATGTGTATTTTATTGAATAAAACATAATCGGATTCGGTCGGGTTGGGACGGGTTATCGATGTTGAATCAGATTTTAACAATTTTACTTATAATTAATTTCAATTATTATTTTAATTTAAACACGATTGGTCACGTGCACCGCACGTGAAAGTGAAAACTAGTATCTTATAATATAGATTTTTCAAAGGGCTGAAATTGGTAATGTTTTTACCTGTGATGGATTAATTACAAATTACAAATGGAGAGATTATGGATTCTAAATCCAACATTAGCCACGAGATTCATTGAATCCATATTGAAATATATAGCTCCCAAAAAAAGGGAACTTAGTCTTCTCCATATTTAAAGTTAAGACGATTCTATACATCTAAATTCTCACTAATTAGTCTCTCATAATCGAGAAATTATTAGGTGGGACGGACCCACCACATCATCTATGGGACCAATCAATAATATAAAGACAACTCATTAATTTTCTACAACTCTATCTCAATAATATCTCAAATTTGGGGACTTACCTTTTATACAGGATTTATTTTAGAAGGGGGGCTAAACCTTGGACTAAAATTATGCTTAAATTTAAGGAGGTCATTTGACATGGCAAGATTCTATTGATTAGCCCCATGGATGACGTGATGGGTCCATCCCACCTAATAATTTTTCCTCATAATCATGCAAGGAAATGGATGCGGAAAGAGGCAATGCAGTGATTGGCATGGGACTAATAATGCTGAGTTTGATCTTGCTTCATCCTGAAACTACCAATGCAGCCACCTTCAAGGTTCGAGATGCTTCTGGCTGGCGATTTGGTGTGAGTAATTGGCCCAGTGGAAAAAACTTCACCACCGGCGACATCCTCGGTAAATATACTAATATATTTCATTAATTATGCATTTGCAATGGAATTAAAATCAAGAATAATTCATTAATTTTTGCTAAAATAATTAATGTTGCAGAGTTTACTTACACTCAGGGATGCACACCGTAGCAGTGGTTGAAAAACATGGGCATGATACATGCACAGTGCCGAGCGGGATGGGGATGCAACTATACGATGTGGGATATTACCACTGTAACGCGCCCCCTCACGTGTAGGGGCACAATACATTGGGTCTACATGTGGACAACCGAGTTTGGGGCAATGGGACACATCTGAGCTCTGATACCATATCAAGCATCCAACCTAAAACCAATTGGCAATAGGTGGAGAGGCCCAGCCTGTATATAAGGCACTCAGTCATGTCACACTTATACGATGTGGGATATTACCACTCTAATAGTTCATATGAAGTTGGCCTAATTTTATAAGTATTTGGAAACATGCAAAGGGATGTTTTGATTAACATAATAATAACAACAATAAAACATTTGTCCTTGTCCTCCTAATAGACCTGTTCATGGGCCGGGCCGGGCCATTAGTGTTGCCCAAGCCCGGCGTATTTATAAAACGGGCTTCAAACTTTTGTCCAAGTCCGGCCCATTTATCAAATACTTAGACTAAGACCCGTCCAAAAGCCCGTTTAATATTTTTTTAATAATTATTTTAAGAATTAAATTATATTAATTAATTATATAAATATAATTGTAAATATAAAATATAATATATACTACCTATAACATACTATTCTCATTGATAATAGGATTTTCTACATATATTATTCATCTTTTTCTTATCTAACATACGGTGTACGTATAAATTATATTTAATATATATTATATATCAAAAAAAATTTAAAAACAAGCATATTTCCTTAATCGGGCCGGGCCGGGCTTGGGCTTTTGCTCTTATACCCAAACCCGGCCCATTTAATAAACGGGCTTGATATTTTTGTCCAAGCCCATCCAATGGGTTTAAAATTATTGTCCAAGCCCTTTAAATTATCGGGCGGGCTTACGGACTTGGGCGGGTAGCCCGACCCTTGAACAGCTCTACCTCCTAATAACAAGGCATGGTTTTTATTACTACAAACAAAGTTCATTTCAAAGGCAAAGCTCACAAAAGTTCACTGCTAGACATGAAGTTGCAGACCAGTCTAATGATAATAGAAAAAACGTACGGTAAACATAGTAATAACAAGAATCAATAAAATCTTGAATGAAATTGAACCACCTTCTTCGCCAATAAGGGTTGATGTAGAGGATGGTTAAGAGTCCCAGCAAAACCATGATGTAAGTTGCAGCGAGACTTGCAAAGAAAGAGATTCGATCAACTTCATACCATTTTCCTTCACTCTCAGCTGAACTTTCCGATTGCCCTGGCTCATCATCATCTTCATCAACACTACTTGTGCAGCTTTTTGGTAATGGTTTTCCACAAAGAAACGGATTTCCCTCGTAACTGGTTTCATCAAATGTGTCCAAATGCGGTACATACGGAATCTTTCCTGATAAGTTGTTATGTGAAACATTGAATGCCCCCAAAGAATGCAGTCGGGTCAAGTCAAATGGAATTTGCCCGCTCAGATTGTTGTAGGAAAGGTCCAAACTCTCGATTTCAGATAGGTTTGAGAGAGAAATTGGGATGGATCCAGTTAAATGGTTGTGGGATAAGTTTAGTGCACGAATGAAAGATAAATCCCCAAAGCTCCAAGGAATTGTCCCTGTCAAATTGTTGCCTGATAGATCCAGCCCAGAGCTGAAATCCAAAATGCCACCCTTATAGGACATAAGCAAATATTTGGTGGTAAAATCAATCTCAGCTTGGAGTTTAATCGCGTAAGAAGAAGTGGAGAAATATACACTGTGCTCCTTGTGAAGATAATTATCTGATACATACGTAACTAAGGAAATACTGCCACTGGAGTACTCCAAAAGCTGATTCAAGTGTCTAGAGACATCTCCAGGGAACATGCTCCCAAAGGTGATATTATTGAAACATGAAGGAATTGACCCATGAAAAGAGTTGTGGGAAAGATCCATCAAACTTATGTATTTTAAATCACACAAGTGCTTTGGGATCGAACCACTCAAACCATTATTTGCTAGCAACAATATTCTTATGTTGGGAATTCCAACCACCTCTACCGGAATGCTACCAGACAATCTATTACTTCTAAGGTTTAACACTATAAGGTAAGTTGAGTTCAAAAGAGGAACAGGTATTGATCCTGTGAATCTATTCATTTCCAAATTGAGAGCCATCAATCTGTTTAAACCAAAGCAAGAAGGTAATGGCCCAGAAAAGAAGTTATCAGAAAGGTCTACCACATTTAAAGAACTCCATAGATTTTGTCGACATGGAAAGTGTCCTTCAAAATAGTTATGCCTCATGTTAAGTAACCGCAACCACCTGAGTTCTTCTAACGATCTGGGAATTTTTCCTGTCATGAAGTTATTGCCAACATCCAAAACCTCGAGCCATACCAATAATTCAAAGTTCACATCTGTCAGTCTTCCCATGAATTGATTGTTATTTAACTTCAAATACTCTAGATTACTCAAGTTGAAGTAAGCAGAAAATATTCGGCCACTAAAGTTGTTATCAGATAATACTAGAACCCTCAAGTTGGTGCAATCTGCAACCAACTCCTTGGGTACCTTTCCTGTAAACTTGTTAAATGACAAATCTAGCAACTCCAAATCTTTCAGCCCACCAATGGAAGAGGTCAAATCACCTTCAAAAGAATTCCTGGAGAAATTAAGACTCTTTAGGTTCGGAAATATTTTTCCTATATATTCTGGAATCTCCCCATCAAACCGATTGTTTGAGATATCTAAAATAACAACATTTCTGACAAGATGTGGAGGCAGATAAAATGGACCAGCAAAGTTGTTGTTCCTAAGGTTTAAAACTCCAAGTTGAGCATTCCTTTCAAGCAACCAGGTGGGGAACTTTCCCTCTATCTTATTGTGAGAGAGATCAATTGCTTTCAACTGGTGTAGAGAATAAACAACTTTTGGAATACACTTGAGATTGCAAGTGGAGAGTAACAAAATTTCCAACTGATCAGACAATGCAGTATTTTCCATATCTACATGCAGATTGTTGGTCTCCTGCACACCGAAATCTGTCTCCCTTCCGAGTATGACTACTTCAAGCTTGGAGTGGTTATATGCTGTTGAGTTGAAAGAGAGGATGCCTTGAAAGTAATTTTGACTAACATCTACGTACTCCAGAGATGTCAAGCTTGACAATAAATTGGAGGAAATGTTCCCACTGAATTGGTTTTGGGAGAGGTCTAGAAGTTTAAGAGAAGTCAAATTGTTCAAGCATTGAGGTAGGTTTCCTTCGAGACTATTACGCCCCAGAACCAACCATTGAAGAGAGCTAGACAACAAATCGCAAGGGATGGTCCCACTGAATCGATTCCCATAGAGGTCTAGAACTTTAAGAGAAATCGAATTGTTTAAGCATGGAGGAAGGTTTCCTTCGAAGCTATTACTGCTAAGAAACAACTCTCGAAGAGAAGTTGACAATAAATCGCAAGAGATGGTCCCATTGAATTCATTCCCGGAGAGGTCTAGAACTTTAAGAGAAGTCAAATTGTTTAAACATGGAGGAAGGGTTCCTTCGAGATCATTAAAGCTAAGATCCAACTCTTCAAGACTCTTCAATTCACACAATCCTGCAAAAAGGGAATCAACAATTTGGAACTCTATCCCCAATTGCAAGCTTCTGGACGTTTCACCCTAAGATTTTAATTAATTGAGACAAGAAATTTTATATGTATGTACGTACCTTTTAATGGAAAGGTTCCGTTGAGAGAATTACCCCTTAGATTAAGCACCTCTAACTTGGTAAGCTGATCCAAATCTGTAACAAAAGAAAAAAAAAATATTCAGACAATCAAAATTTCTCACTTTTTAATTTGGCTTTTTTGTTTTTTCTTCCTTCAATCAAAATTTTGATTCTTGTAAGAAGAAGCACAAATATCTAATATATTGCACAGTGCACACTTACCAAGCGCAATAAGAGGGCCTTCCAAGTAATTGTTTGATAGATCAATATGAGTAAGGAACGGAAGTGCCCTTAAGAACTTCATTATATAATTGTTGAATCTGTTTTGACTGAAATCTACAAATTCCAATTTCCTCAGCTTACCCAAAGCTTTCAAATCTAAAGAACGATAAAGCAATTAATTAAGATGGATTATTTAAACTAGCTAAGTATATTGTAATCTATAAAGGGGAAAGTACTTAAGTGGGTAATTGTTAAATAAATATATACTAAAGTATCTTAAAATAGAAAGATGACATTAATTTATTTCAGAACAGAGGAAACCATTGCACAAAAACTAAACGTGCATGCCTTGGTCGGATATGGATCCTTCAAACCAATTAGAGTGAAGATTCAAAATCTTAAGGGATGAGAGTGCACTCAAAGATGGCAAGATGCTATTCGTAAAGCTGTTATTAGCAAGATCCAATGTCACCAGCCACTTTAATTTCCAAAAGCTACTATAACCTGCCAAAAATATATATACATATATATAAATTAGTTAGATTAATTAGTTATACTATTAGTTAAAATTTGAAATTTACTCTATCTTCAAGATTTTATATTCGAATCTTAGTAAAAATCAACACAGGACTTTGATCTACAAATGATATATAATTTGTACCTGCGGTGGTATTCCAGTCAGGAAGGTAATTTGAGGACAAATTCAGAACCCTTAGCTGCTCAAATTTCTGGAATAATGAAATTTGGCTCCAATTGCCTGAAGTTGCTTCGCCAAGCTTTAATTCGTGGAGGGACAGCTCGATCACGTGACCTGTGGTGGAATTGCACGTGACCCTCTCCCATGAACAACAGTCGCTACTACTCTTTGGATTGTGAATATTCCAGGAGGAAGGAAGAAGAGAGTGGTGGGAGTCATCAACAAAAGCCTTCTTCAACTCTAACAAACCCTTTCGTTCTTCTTCCAAGCAACCGTTGCATCCTTCGAAGAAAACCAAAATG
>AWUE01014775.1:0-59054 GCA_001974825.2 Corchorus olitorius
TAGTATATATATATATATATATATATATATATATATGCAGAGTCAGGTCTCAATCATGCTTTATTTTTAATTTTTCATATCCGATTTATAACACCAATTATATATAGACAGAGAACTTTGCTACACGCCTCTCCATTTTGCTCTATAGAATGTTTCCTCCTGACATGTCCATCACATATTAGGCCACATATCATCACTTTATTGGTCCCAATACACCCTTTACAAATTTTAATTTTTCTAACCCTTAAAATAAAATTTTAATTTTAATTTGGGCTAAACTTGGTGAATTAGTTATATATTTTATTTCTAAAACCCTATAACAATATTATTAATTATAGAATTTATCCTTAAAATAAAAAAAAAATTAATTTGGGGCTAAACATAGTGAAATTAGTTTTGTATTTTATTTCTAAAACCCTATAACAATGAATTATTAATTTTGAAATTTACCCTATAAATAAAAATAAAATTTTAATTTGGGACTAAACTTAATGAAATTAGTTTTATATTTTATTTCTAAAACTCTATAATAAAAAAAAAAGGAGATGACATGTCAAGAGGGAGACTAGGAGAGAGACTTTGGAGAGACAAGAAGAATTATTCATAGACGCATATGTGGCTGAAAATCTATCTTCAAGAATCGATTTGTCTTTATTGTTGAAACCGGTACTATATGCAAGTGTGAAAGTTGGAAATTCGTATAAATTGGTGCAAGACTGTTCATTAATTCTTGAACTTTTATAGTTTTTTTTTTTAGATAAGAATTATTTTCATTTCTTAAAGAGATTGGGATTACAAACGCACAGGAAGACCCGTACACCGCTACATGATTAGCTACAATACCGAAATGCTAATCTCTGAGCCAACAAACCCCTTCCCCAACAAACAAACCCAGTGAAATCTCATTACAATTCAAATAAATCTCTATACCCAAACATCTAAATGAGAATTCAACCCAAACTAGAAACTATCAACTACATACCTACCAAATAAACAACAAATTACAAACAAACTCACATTCCGTGAGAGAAACTCACATTCCGTGAGAGTTGAACCTAAGACCTCTTGGTCTAGGTAGGCTGGAACTAAGAGTCCAGTACTCTACCACCAGGACAAATGCCTGATGGCTGAACTTTTATAGTTCTTCTTTGAATAATGCTACTTGCTCCATTTAATTTTACCGTCTAATATTCCGATTTATTATTGAAAAACTTTTCCATAATTTTTAAAACTCTGTTCAATAATAATATCTTAAAATTAAGGATTTATTTATAAACTCTCTTTATTTGTAACTAAGAACTAAATTTGTAATTAAATTCTTGTTTTAATTATTAGGCAGGATAGCATGCCGAAAAGCCAGACGGGCAAAAAATATTGAGATAGCTAGCCCATAGCCAGCTGTAAGAGGCCTGAACCAGGTCCCAAGAACTTATTGTGGAGATATCAACATCCGTTTCGTTGTGCTACTGCTAAGCAATTTAAAAGATCTTTAAACGTCAAACATCAACCCAGGCCCAGCACAACTACTGCTAAGCAATTTTAAATATGGAAGACTTTGACTTCGAAGTCTTTAAACATCAAACAACAACCCAGGCCCAGCCGAACAAATGGGTAATCAAACTTATTGTGGAGATAGCTACTGCTAAGCAATTTAAAAGATGGAAGACTTTTTTTTTGGCAGCAGAAAGATGGAAGACTTTGACTTCAAAGTCTTTAACATTAAACATACCCAGCCCAGCTCAACAAATGGGTAATCAAGTCTTGGAAATTTTTACATTATAATTGCAATTTTTAATATACTCCATTTTTTTGTGAAATATTATACTCCATTTTTACATAATTAATAATTGCAATTTTTAATTTTGTTCAGCCAATAAAAATAGTTATGCTTCATCTTAAGTAACAACAACCTTGAGTGCAAATTAACAAATGATTCGGTAATTTTTCCTGTCATGCCGTTATGGCTAACATCCAACACATAGAGCCCTTCCAACAATTCGAAGTTCACATTTGTGAGACTTCCCGTGAAGTAATTGTTATTTAACTTCAAAAACTCTAGATTACTCAAATTGAAGTGAGCTAAAAATATTTGGCCACTAAAATTGACATCAGATTCTATTAAAACCCTCAAGTTGGTGTAATCTGCAACTAACTCCTTAGGTACGTACCTCTCCTGTAAAGTTGTTAAATGACAAATCCAGCGATATCAAATCTTTTAGCCCACCAATAGAAGAGGGCAGATCACCTTCAAAAGAATTGTTGGAGAAAGTGAGATGCTTTAGATTCGGAAATATTTTTCCTATATATTCTGGAATCTCCCCATCAAACTGAATGCTCGAGATATCTAAACTGACAACATTTCTCACAAAAAGTGGAGTTAGATCTTACAATGGACCAGCAAATTAAGCAGTTGGTCTTAAGGTTTAGAACTTCAAGTTGAGCATTTCCTGCAAGCAACTAGGTGGGTAACTTTCCATTTAACTTATTGTGAGAAAGATCAACTGCTTTCAATTGGTGTTGAGAATAAAGAAATTTTGGAATGCTCTTGAGATTGCAATTAAACAGTCCCAATATTTCCAACTAAAACAATGCAGTCCCACCACTATTTTCCATATCTATATGCAGATTGTTGATCGCCAGCTGGATGAAATCTGTCTCCCTGCTAATTTTAAGCATGAATACTGTAAGCTTGGAGTGGTGTTAAGTTAATAATGTAACTTCTAATATCCCAGAAATTAATCAAACAAATAATTAAAACGGAAATAATAAAGCAAAATTTTGTTGTGGACTTATGCCACACATCTCCACTATCAAATCAATCAATTACAATCACCAATCATAACAATCTCACTAGTAAAGGCTTAATCTAATTAATCCAAAACTTATAACACCCAAGGGAATTCTCTCACAACAACATAACCCTTTCTATCTCACAAACAAAAAATCTAAACATAAACTTCTTATTTATACTAACACAAACTTAAACTCTAAGAATCCCTTTTCAATTAAGATTCTTGTCCACCAATCAAAAATCTCTAAAAAATCCCAATCCAAATTTAATTAAGAGTTGAGGGAAATTTAAAATTCCAACAGTTGAATGAGAGGAAAGTAGTTTAGACTAATATCTATGTACTCCAGAGATGTCAAACTTGACGATAAATCCGAGGGAATGGTCCCACTGAATTGGTTCCAATAGAGGTCTATGTAGTCATTATAGCAAAAGTTAAGTAAGAATAAAATTTGTTGGGCAAGAAAAATATAGTAAGATAAAAAAATAGTCTAATTATATAACAGAGAATTAAACCGCCTAAAAGGAGAAAACTATTTCATCTGTAGTGTTCCTGGCCACTGCGCCATAGGAATGCAGCTAGCCATCAATGCTGCATAGTTAATTGTAGTTGGCCTAATTTTACATGTATTTGGAAACATGCAATGAAATATTTCACTAACATAATAATTACAACAATAAAACATTTTTCCTTCTCAAGATTAAAACATACAATCTTGAGAATATGGAAACATATTGTCCTCCTAATAACAAGGCATGGTTTTTATTAGTACAAACAAAGTTCACTTCAAAGCTCACAAAAGTTGATCACTGCTAGACATGAAGTTGTTGACCAGTATAACAATAATAGAAACAACGGTAAACATAGTAATGACATGAATTAAACATAGTAATAACATGAATTAAACATAGTAATAACATGAATTAAACATAGTAATAACATGAATCAATAAAATCTTGAATGAAATTGAACCACCTCCTTCACCAATAAGGGTTGATGTAGAGGATAATTACAGATCCCAGCAAGACCATGATGTAAGTTGCAGCAAGACTTGCAAAGAAAGAGATTCGATCAACTTCATACCATTTTCCTTCACTCTTAGATGAAGTTCCCAACTGCCCTGGCTCATCATCATTTTCATCAACACAACTTGTGCAACTTTTGGGTAATGGTTTTCCACAAAGAAATGGATTTCCCTCGTAACTTCTTTCATCAAATGTGCTTAATTGCGGTACATCCGGAATCTTTCCTGATAAGTTGTTATGTGCAACAAGGAATGCCCCCAAAAAGTGCAGTCGGGTCAAGCCAAATGGAATTTGTCCGCTCAGATTGTTGTAGGAAAGGTCCTAACTCTCGATTTTAGACAGGTTTGAGACAGAAATTGGGATGGATCCAGTTAAATGGTTGTGGGATAAGTTTAGTGCACGAATGGAAGATAAATCTCCAATGCTCCAAGGAATTGTCCTTGTCAAATTGTTGCTTGATAGATCCAGCCCGGACATGTATTCTACTATGCCTCCCTTATAAGGAAAAAGCAAATATTTGGTGGTAAAGTCAATCTCAGCTTGAAGGTTAATCCATGAAGAAAAAGAGTATAAATCTACACTGTGCTCCTTATGAAGATTATTATCTGATACATACGTAAATGAGAAAACAAGGTCAAATAAGGACACCAAATACTGATTCGAGTGTCTAGGGACTTCTCCAGGGAACATGCTCCCAAAGGTGATACTATTGAAACATGAAGGTATTGAGCCTGAAAAAGAGTTGTGGGAAAGATCCATCATGCTTATGTGTTTTAAATCACATAAGTGCTATGGGATCGAACCACTCAAACCATTATTTGCTAGCATTATTATTCTTATGTTGGGAATTCCAACTCCAACCAGCTCTGCCGAAATGCTACCAGACAATCTATTATTTCTAAGGTTTAACATTGTAAGGTAAGTTGAGTTCAAAAGACGAACTGATATTGATCCTGTGAATCTATTCCTTTCCAAATTGAGAGCCTTTAACATGTGTGAACCAAAGCAAGAAGGTAATGGCCCAGAAAAGAAGTTATCAGAAAGGTCAACCGCATTTAAAGAAGTCCATAGATTTTGTCCACATGGAAAGTCTCCTTCAAAATAGTTATTCTTCATGTTAAGTATCCACAACCTTGAGTGCAAATTAGCAAATGATCTGGGAATTTTTCCTGTCAAGTTGTTATTGCTAATATCCAACAACGCAATTTCTTCCAACAATTCGAAGTTCACATCTGTCGAACTTCTCGTTAAGTGACTGTTGTTTAACTTCAAATGTTGTACATTACTCAAGTTGAAGTAAGCAGAAAATATTTGGCCACTAAAATTGTTATCAGATAATACTAAGGTCCAATAGTTGGTGCAATCTGCAACTAACTCCTTGGGTACCTCTCCTGTAAAGTTGTTAAATGACAAATCTAGCGACACCAAATCTTTCAGCCCACCAATGGAAGAGGTCAGATCACCTTCAAAAGAATTCTTGGAGAAATTAAGATTCTTTAGATTGGGGAATATTTTTCCTATATATTCTGGAATCTCTCATCAAACCGATTGTTTGAGATATCTAAACTAACAACATTTCTGCAGACAAGATGTGGAGGTAGATAATAAAATGGACCAGCAAAGGAGTTGTTCCAAAAGTTTAAAACTCCAAGTTGAACATTCATTGAAAGCAACCCGGTGGGGAACTTTCCCTTTATCTTATTGTGTGGAAGATCAACTGCTTTCAACTGGTGTAGAGAATAAAAAACGTTTGGATACTGTTGAGATTGCAATTGGAGAGTGACAATATTTCCAATTGAGACAATGCAGTCCCACCACTATTTTTCGTATCTACATGCAGATTGTTGGTCTCCTGCACACCGGAACGTGTCTCCCTTCCAAGTATGACTACTCTAAGCTTAGAGTGGTATGCTGTTGAGTTGAAAGAGAGCATGCTTTAAAAGTAGTTTTGACTAACATCTATGTACTCTAGAGATGTCAAGCTCGACAATAAATTGGAGGAAATGTTCCCACTGAATTGGTTTTGGGAGAGGTCTAGAACTCTAAGAGAAGTCAAATTGTTCAAGCATGGAGGAAGGTTTCCTTCGAGACTATTACCCCAAAGATCGCAAGAGATGGTCCCATTGAATTGATTCCAAGAGAGGTTTAGAACTTTAAGAGAATTCAGAATGTTTAAGCATGGAGGAAGAGTTTCTTCGAGATTATAATTACAGCTTGTTAGGATTTTTTGCTTCAAATCCTAATTAGATTTGGTTTGGGATTCTTTTTTAGAGTTTTTTGAGTGGTGGACAAGAATCCTAATATGAAAGGGATTCTTAGAGTCCAAGTTTATGTTAGTATAAATAAGCAATTTATGTTTAGTTTTTTGTGTGTGTGTCAGATTGAGAGAGAGAGAGAAAGCTAATATAGGTTTATGTTGTTGTGAGAGAATCACCCATGTTGGGTTGATTAGATTGAGAGTTTGCTAGTGAGATTGTTATGATTGTTGATTGTAATTGATTGATTTGATAGTGGAGATTTGTGGCATATGTCCACAAGAAAATTTTGCTTTGTTGTTTGCTTAATTCCTGGGATATCCGGGGTTACAACAAGTGGTATCAAGAGCCTGGTTGATTAGAGATGACAGAAAGCAGCGGATCAGTTTTGAAGTTTGAGATCGAGAAGTTTAATGGAACGAACAGTTTTCAGATGTGGCAGAGTACGGTAACAGATGTGTTAGTACAACAAGGATTGGGAGATGCGCTTGAAGCTGATAAGCCTTCCGCGATGAATGACAACAGGTGGAGAGATATTCAACGAAAAGAAGTAAGTACAATTTGTTTGTCTCTTGCTACTGAAATTAAGTATGATGTGTTAGATGCGAAAACCCCAAAGGAGTTGATGGATAAGTTGGAGTCGATTTATATGTCAAAATCGATTACTAATATGTTGTGTTTGAAGAGAGAATTATTTGGATTGAAGATGAAGGTGTGAAAAAGTTTAAGGGCACACCTAAACTAGTTCAATAGATTGGTTACTCAGCTTGCAAGTGTGGATGAAGTAATGAAAGAGGTTGATAAAGCAGTTTTATTAATTAATTCTCTTACCGGCAGGTATGATCCTGTGACTAGAGCTTTAATGGTTGGTTGGAAAACCTTGAGCTTGCAAGATGTGACTTCTGCAATTTTTGAGTATGATAGATTGAAAGAAACTGAAAAGAAAGATGAAGAGAATGGTGCTCTCACGGTGGAGTGTGGAAAAACTTATGGAAAAGATAAGACTGATGCGAAATCGAGGAGTAGATTCAATGAAAGAGGAAGATCAAGTTCGAGGCCAAGGGTTGATTTCAGTAATAAGGAGTGTTATTATTGTCATGAGATGGGGGCACATTAAAGCCTACTGCAAGAAGTTAATGGAAGATTTGAGGGATTTCATGAAATCTAAAGAGAAGAATAAGGGTGGTGTTAATGTTGCTGCTGCTGATAGTGATGAAGATTCTAAAGAAACTGTTGTTTTGATGGTGCAAGAAGAAAAGAAAGACATTGAGATAAGTGGGTGTTTGATTTTTCTTGTTCTGAACATATTTGCACAACGAAAGACTGGTTTTCGAAGCTGGAGAAGTGTGATAAGCCTGTCTATATGGCTAATAATGGTGAAGAAAAAATTGAAGGCATTGGGAGTGTGAAACTTCGTATGCATGATGGAAGTGTCAAGGTGCTTGGGAATGTGAGGTATGTTTAAAACTTTACAAGAAATCTGATTTCGCTTGGAAAGTCGGATAGCTTGGGTTATGGATATTCTTGTCGAGATGGAGGCTTGAAGATCACCAAAGGTTCGATGATTGTGACGAAAGGAGTGAATAAATTCGAAGAATTTGTATGAGTTGATTGGAAGCACAATTAGAGGAGATGGATCGGTATCTTCACATCAAATTGAAAAGAAGGATGTGGATTTGCCAACAAAGAAGTAAGTTACTTTTGCAGATTTGGTTAAAGGGTGGAGCAATTAAGCTTTGATGAAGGAATTTGAGTCAAGGTGGAGATTGTTGGGATTTTTTGCCTCAAATCCTAATTAGATTTGGATTGAGATTTTTTTAGAGTTTTTTGATTGGTGGACAAGATCCTGATAGGAAAGGGATTCTTAGAGTCCAAGTTTATGTTAGTATAAATAAGCAATTTATGTTTAGTTTTTTGTGTGTGTGTCAAATTGAGAGAGAGAGAAAGCTAAGATAACTTTATGTTGTTGTGAGAGAATCACCCATGTTGGGTTGATTAGATTGAGAGTTTGCTAGTCTGATTGTTATGATTGTTGATTGTAATTAATTGATTTGATAGTGGAGGTTTGTGGTATAGGTCCACAAGAAAATTTTGTTTTGTTGTTTTCGCTTTAATTATTTATTTGCTTAATTCTTGGGATATCCGAAGTTACAACATAGCTAAGATCTAACTAAGACTCTTCAATTCACACAATCCTGCAAAAGGGAATCAACAATTTGGAACTCTCTCCCCAATTGCAAGGCTTATAGACATTTCACCATAAGATTTTATGTAATAGTTTCATTATTATAAGGTCTTTTGAGTATATCTCCATTAGAAAAATAAATAAATCTAACCTTTAACCATGGACAAAATAGTGCCTTCGAAATAGTTCATAGATAAATATAGCATCTTTAGTGAAGACAGTGACCCATTATATAGTTGGATGCTCTGCCCGAAATAATTATAGGACAAATCCAACACCTCAAATTTTTCGAAAAAACCTAAGCATCAATATCAATAATAATGATAATATTTGAGAAGGGTAATTATTTGATACACCGATGGTGTAAATTTTGGACTCCACAAGTGAGTTATGGAAGTTGATACATGTTCATCTTCTGAATTAATTAAATTTTAAATATTTCAATCTAGTCCTTAGGGACACATGTCACCCTTCAGGACCCGCTTGTGCAGTCTGCTTCCTCCAATGGCAGTAGCGTAATTAAGGGGGGCAGCAGGGGCCATGGGCCCCCCAAAAGCTTGAAACTTAAAATCTTCAATACACTTAATATAAGCAAGCTTGGCTAGAAAATGGTTAAATCATGCTTTGGCCCCCCATGATTTTTATTTTCTAATTTGGCCCCTGACTAGATGACAAAACTTACAAATTAACTCCCTTTATATATAAAAATGATTCAAATTTTCTTTAATTTATTTCAATCTATATTAGAATTAATTTTTTTTACTTTATTTATAGTAGTATTACTCATTAAGTTGGTGACGATTCAAAAAAGTTGGTGATAATTCAACTCATGATATTACATTTGTTAATTTACATAATTGGTTATATATTATCTTTAACTTAACATAAATTTATATATATATATATAATTAGATGTTGACGAACTAAAATATAATATAATGTATATATATATATACCAGTTGACCCCCCCCAAAGAAAATTTTCTGGTTCCGCACCTGTCCAATGGTGTATTATATATAAGGGTAATTATTTGATACACTGTCGGTGTAAATTTTGGACTCCACAAGCGGGTTGTGAAGTTGACACATGTCTATTTTTTTAATTAATTAAGTTTTGAATGTTTCAATCTAGTTCCTAGAGGACACATGTCACCCTTCAGGATCCGCTTGTGTAGTCTGCTAAACTCCACCGCCGATGTATTGTATAATTTGTCTATATATAAACCCTTAAATACATAAGGATTTAATAATTTCGGTTCATAAAAAATTAACGGAGAGACACAATTTGATTAGTGTGAAAGTTGGAATTCATGTAGTAAATTCGAAAAAAAAAACTATATATAAACTGGTGCAAGAAAAAAAAAAAGGTAGGCAGCCGCCAGACCCCACAACATTATGCAAGTCTTTGAACACTCACAAGAAAATTAATTCAAAAGATAATTAAGAAGCGACTTTGACTTCAAAGTCTTCAATTTAATCAAACACCAAACCAACCAAAGAAATGGGTAAGGGCAATGATGTCTTCATATGAAAAACTGAATCCAATGATCTACCTAGAATATTTTAAAGAAGGGGTTAGTCCTTCACCTCCACGTGTACTGCCACTACGTGTTGAGTTAAACTAATAGTAGAACCTTATTAATAGGAAATAAATAGCTATGTGTTTAAATTGGTCTTTAATGCTTGTAAAAATGCTCATATAAGGATATAATTTTCTAATTTGGTTAATCTCTAACGTTGCAAAATCGGTTTAAATCCTTTCTCCTTCGTTAGTTTTTTCTTCTCCTGCCTGTAACTTACTTTCCAATTCTCCAGCAATAACCCGTTTTCTTTCTTTCTTTCTTTTTTTTAAGAACTAAAATCTAGAGAATATATATGTACTATTTATTGGGGAAGCAATTATTGATGGGGTTATGAGTTTGATGGTCTCATCCTTTCTCCACCATGAGACCTTTGTAAGACATTTCTTTCTTTAATAATTTGGAAACAGCAAAATTCTTCAATTTTATAATGATTTTCTTCAGAAGAAATCAAGTCAAGTAAACCTAATCGGATCTAAATTGGGTGGGATTTCTCCCAATTGGTGATCACATAGATCCAATTTTTCTTCTCGTTCTCTCCGACGTCTCTTGCTCCTTCTCTCTGATTTTTGGTCATTTAAATAGGAAGGTTAAAATAGTCTTTACAATTTCCTTATAATAATTTTCCATTGTTCTATTTCCTTTCTAATAATTAAAATTGTTTGTGGTAGCAAATTTAAAATATTCTTAGTCCATTGCCCTTTTTTTATTAAATTTTCCCTAATTTCTAAACATCTAAATTTTCACTAATTAATCTCACATAATCATTCTTCTCGATCACGCAAGAGATCTTAAGCAAGGTAATGGCTGTGGAAAGAGGCAGTGTAATGCATGGCACTAATAATATTGTGTTTGATCTTGTTTCATTCTGAACGAAGCCACCTTCAAGGTTGAGATGCTTCTGGCTGGCGATTTGGTGTGAGTAATTGGCCCAATGGAAAAAACTTCACCGCCGGGGACATCCTCGGTAAATATACTACTATATTTCATTAATTTTGCATTTGCAATGGAATTTAAATTAAGAATAAGTCATTAACTTTTGAGGTAATAATTTTGTAGAGTTTACATACACTCAGGGGATGCACACCGTAGCAGTAGTAGATAAAAATGGGCATGATACATGCACAGTGCCAAGCGGTGCTCAGATATTCCGGACGGGGAATGACAATGTCACACTTGTCAAAGGAGAAAACTATTTCATCTGTAGTGTTTCTGGCCACTCCACCATGGAAATGTAGCTAGCCATCAATGCTGCATAGTTAATGTTGTTGGCCTAGTTTCTTATATGTATTTGTTGAACGAAAATCCTCTGCCCTAATTTTGGTGTCCCATTTGTGTTCCATCCATCAAATAATGACACGTGTTCATTTTTAGTTTTTAATATTATTCCTTGTTTGCGTAATTAAATTAAAATCCTATAGGAAATGTATTAAAATTTAGGACCCTTAGATGTAATTATTTATTGTTAATTTGGGGTTAAACCTGGTGTTTATGTGAGTTTCTTATTTTATTTTCTTGTATAAATATTACTTGTTAAAACTTAAAACAAATAAGGTATAACACAAGGGACATGTGGTATGATTTGGTGGATGGGGCATGAAATGGGACACGAAACTTAGGGCAAGAGATTTCCATCCGTATTTGGAAACATGCAAAGGGATGCTTTGATTAACATAATAATTACAACAATAAAACATTTTTCCTAATTTTCAAGAGTAAAATATATAATCTTGAGAATATGGAAACATATTGTCCTCCTAATAACAATGAATTACAAACAAAGTTCACTTCAAAGCTCACAACAGTTCACTGCTAGACATGAAGTTGCTGATCACTCTAACAATAATAGAAACAACTAGAGCTGGTAAAAGCTGACTCGACTGTGGATATCCAACCTGACTATCCGAAACCAAACCCAACCCAATCCGATTTGACCAAAAAAATCAACCAACCCAATCTGCCCAACCCGAAACCGAAACTGACCCAACCCAGAAATGACCCGAAATTTTGGGTACCCGAACCCGAAATTACCCGAATCCAAACGACCCGAACCCCGAAAATGACCCAAACCGAAAATGACCCAAACCCAAAATGACCCGAACCCGATCAACCCGACAGATTAATCCGAAATGACCCGAATTAGAATTAATTATATTTAAATTGTAAAAACTAAAAATTGTAAAATAATTATCAAACATTATATATTTGATAGTTTTAATCCAATTTTAGTATTTTACCACATCAAATCTCAATTTCATGATATTTATTGCTAATTTTTTTAGTCTTGAATTAAAAATTGAAACTATACCATTAAAATTGATTATTACAAATAATAGAAATTATTTTTACTTTAAAATATTAGAATTAAATTATATTTTTCTATTTATTTAAATATTTATACTTTAATATAATATAGTTCATATAAAAATCAATGCCAATGAATATTTCAATTAATACAATATATTTATAAGTTATAAGTTATATAAATTTGAAGAGGTAAATAAAATGCATTATAAGTTATAATATAAATAAAATAGATTAAATTATATTGTGCTGTTGTGCAGAGTAGTCCTCACTCCTCAGTGTGTGATGCAATGCAATACCCAAAGTCTCACATTTGTTCAAATTAGGGTCTAACAGATTTTAATTTGTTTAATTTAAAAGCTTGCATTTTCATAATTTGTTTAATTTAATGTTTAATTAGTTTTAATTTGAAATAATTTACAATTAATTTTCATTAATTTAATTAGTTTAAATTAGTGTTAAAACATATGCATTACATATTTAATTTATGTTAATTTAAAATTTAAATGTTGTGATTAGTTTATTTTAAATATTTAATTTATATATTAGTCAAGGATCATTGGATCAAGTTATTGTTCAATTTTGATTCTTATATAATATATGTATACTATAAATATATATTTGTTTTTTTTAAGTAATAAATATTATTAATAATAAGGTAAGAGATTACAACAAATCAATCAAGTTTGATGTTCTAGAGACACCAACCTTGGCCAAGGAATCAGTCTAAAAGTTTCCCTCCCTAAAAATATGAACAAAAGAGACATGGCCTAAAATAAAAAACAAGATTTGAAAGTCTATTATATAATATATATATAGTATAAATCAGAGACATGACCTAAATATATATACTATATATATATATATTTGTACCGATTAATTAAGACTTAAATCTCCAAGATTGGAATTATTAGTTATATTAATGTATTTTACTTTGGTCCTTAAATTGAACTTTTAAACCATGAATGTATAGAACTTAAAAGTTAAAACCTTAAATAAGTTGTATAATTAATGTCAAATTTAATGAATCGATATGGAAAGACTAATTGTGTTTTCTATAGTAAAAAATTAATATAAAGTTATCGAATAAATGCCACAAAAAAGAGTTAGTTGAAAGATTAATATAAAATAAAAATATTGTTATAGAAAATATCGGCCTTCTTAAATCAAAATAATGAATTTCATATAACTATTTTTAAAAAAATGTTATAACTACAATTGGAAAAGAATTTTTATTAATCCCAAATTATAAGAATAAAAATAAAAGTTTTATTTAACCTTCGAGAAACACAAACTTGAATGACTCGAATCAAATTTGAAACCCGAAATGACCCGACTATTCAACCCGAAAAAATGAACCATAACGACCCGAACCCGAAAAGAACCGAACCCGAAAACCCGAGATTCAAACCCGAAATTATCCGAACCGTATGACCCGAAACCGAAAACGACCGAACCCAGAATTGACCCGAACCCAAATGACCCGACATTTAAACGACCCGAACCCAACCCAATCCGAAACTGAAAATTAACCGAACCCGTATGACCCGAAATTATCTTAACCCGAAACTGACCCAACCCAAACAACCGAACCCAAATCCAACCCGACCCCCCATCTGCCAGTTCTAGAAACAACGGTAAACATAATAATAGCAGGAATCAAAAAAATCTTGAATGAAATTGAACCACCTTCTTCGCCAATAAGGGTTGATGTAGAGGAAGGTTACCAATCCCAGCAAGACCATGATGTAAGTTGCAGCAAGACTCCCAAAGAAAGAGATTCGATCAACTTCGTACCATTTTCCTTCACTCTGATCAGCTGAAGCTCCCGATTGCCTTGGCTCATCATCTTCATCATCAACGCTCCTGGTGCAGCTTTTAGGTAATGGTTTCCCACAAAGAAATGGATTTCCCGCGTGACTGCTTTCATCAAATGTGCTCAGTTGCGGTACATCCGGAACTTTTCCTGAAAAGTTGTTATGTGCAACACTGAATGCCCCCAAAGAGTGTAGTCGGGTCAAGTCAAATGGAATTTCCCCGCTTAGATTGTTGTAGGAAAGGTCCAAACTCTCGATTTCAGATAGGTTCGAGAGAGAAATTGGGATGGGTCCAATTAAGTGGTTGTGGGATAAGTTTAGTGCACGAATGGAAGATAAATCTCCAATGCTCCAAGGAATTGTCCTGTCAAATTGTTGCTTGATAGATCCAGCTCGGACATGTATTCTAAAATGCCTCCCTTATAAGGCATAAGCAAATATTTAGTGATAAAATCAATCTCAACTTGGAGGTTAGTATGGGAAGAAGAGTAGAAATCTACACTGTAGTTCCTTCGAAGATTCGATACATACGTAACAGAGAAAATATCGTAACTGGAGGACCACGAACCCAGATTCAAGTGTCTAGGGACATCTCCAGGGAACATGCTCCCAAAAGTGATATTATTGAAACAAGAAGGAATTGAGCTAGAAAAAGAGTTGTTGGAAAGATCCATCATACTTATATATTTTAAATCACACAAGTGCTCTGGGATCGAACCACTCAAACCATTATTTGCTAGCATTAGTATTTTTATGTTGGGAATTCCAACTCCAACCAGCTCCACCGGAATGCTACCAGACAATCTATTATTTCTAAGGTTTAACATTGTAAGGTAAGTTGAGTTCAAAAGACGAACTGGTATTGATCCCGTGAATCTATTCCTTTCCAAATTGAGAGCCTTTAACATGTGTGAACCAAAGCAAGAAGGTAATGGCCCAGAAAAGAAGTTATCAGAAAGGTCCACCACATTTAAAGAACTCCATAGATTTTGTCCACAAGAAAGTCTCCTTCAAAATAGTTATTCTTCATGTTAAGCATCCACAACCTTGAGTGCAAATTAGCAAACGATCTGGGAACTTTTCCTGTCAAGTTGTTATTGCTAACATCAAACAACGTAATTTCTTCCAACAGTTCGAAGTTCACATCTGTCAGACTTCTGGTGAAGTGATTGTTATTCAACTTTAGAAACCATAGATTACTTAAGTTGAAGTGAGCAGAAAATATTTGGCCACTAAAATTGTTATCAGATGATATTAAAACCCTCAAGTTGGTGCAATCAGCAACCAACTCCTTGGGTACCTCTCCTGTAAAGTTGTTAAATGACAAATCCAGCGACATCAAATCTTTCAGCCCACCAATAGGGAAGATCACCTTCAAACCAATTCTTGGAGAAATTAAAATTCTTTAGATTAGGAAATATTTTTCCTATATATTCTGGAATCTCCCCATCAAACTGATTGTTTGAGATATCTAAACTAACAACATTTCTGACAAGATATGGAGGCAGATAAAATGGACCAGCAAAGTTGTTGTTCATAAGGTTTAAAACTCCAAGTTGAGCGTTCCTTTCAAGCAACTAGGTGGGGAACTTTCCCTTTATCTTATTGTGAGAAAGATCAACTACTTTCAACTGGTGTAGAGAATAAACAACTTTTGGAATACTGTTGAGATTACAATTTGAGAGTGATAATATTTCCAACTGAGACAATGCAATCCCACTTCCACCATTATTTTCCATATCTACATGCAAATTGTTGGTCTCCGGTATATTTGTCTCCATTCCAAGTATGACTACTCTGAGGTTGGAGTGGTATGTTGTTGAGTTGAAAGAGAGCATGCCTTGAAAGTAGTTATGACTAACATCTATGTACTCCAGAGATGTCAAGCTTGACAATAAATTGGAGGAAATGTTCCCACTGAATTGGTTCCAAGAGAGGTCTAGAAGGTTGAGAGAAGTCCAATTGTTCAAGCATTGAGGAAGGTTTCCTTCAAGACTATTACCCTGAAGAACCAACCATTGAAGAGAGCTAGACAACAAATCGCAAGGGATGGTCCCACCGAATAGATTCAAAGAGAGGTCTAGAACTTTAAGAGAAATCGAATTGTTTAAGCATGGAGGAAGATTTCCTTCGAAGCTATTAGTGCTAAGAATCAACTCTTGAAGAGAAGTTGACAATAAATCGCAAGAGATGGTCCCATTGAATTGATTCACAGAGAGGTCTAGAACTTTAAGAGAAGTCAAATTGTTTAAGCATGGAGGAAGGGTTCCTTGGAGATCATAATTAAAGCTAAGATCCAACTCTTCAAGACTCTTCAATTCACACAATCCTGCAGAAGGGAATCAACAATTTGGAACAGACGTTTACCATAAGATTTTAATTAATTGAGACAAGATTTTATATGTACCTGTAAATGGAAAGATTCCGTTGAGAAAATTACCCCTTAGATTAAGCACCTCTAAATTGGTAAGCTGATCCAAATCTGTATCAAATGAAAAAAAAAAAAATTTGAGACAATCAAAATTTCTTTCTCACTTTTTAACGTGGCTTTTATGTTTTTTTCTTCAATAAATGTTGGTTCTTGTAAGAAGAAGCACTAATATATTGCACAATGCACACTTACCATCCGCAATAAGAGGGCCTTCCATGTTGTTGCGTGATAGGTCAACATATGTAAGGAACGGCAATGCTCTTAAAGCCTTCATTATACCTTTGTTGAATCTGTTTTGACTGAAATCTACATATTCCAACTTCCTCAGCTTACCCAAAGCTTTCAAATCTAAACAATGATAAATTGCAATTAAAGATGGATTATTTAATCAAATACTAATAAACTAGCTATATTTCTAATAAATATTGTAATCTATAAAGGGGAAAGTACTTAAGTGGGTAATTGTTAAATAAATATATAAAGTATCTTAAAATAGAAAGATGACATTTTTATTTCAGAACAGAGGAAACCATTGCACAAAAACTAAACGTGCTTGCCGTGGTCGGAGATGGATCCTTCAAACCAATTAGATCGAAGATTCAAATTCTTAAGGGATGAGAGTGCAGTCAAAGATGGCAAGATGCTATTGGTAAAGCTGTTATTAGCAAGATCCAATGTCACCAGCCACTTTAATTTCCAAAAGCTACTATAACCTGCCAAAAATATACATACATATAAAGATTAATTAATTAATTAATTACTATTAATTAAATTTTGACATTTACAAATTTACATATTAAAATCTTAAAAATCAACACAAGACTTTGATTTACAAATTATTTGTACCTGCGGTTGCATTCCAGTCAGGAAGGCGATTGGAGGACAAATCGAGAATCTTAGCTGCTGAAAAGATTGGAATAATGAAATTTGGCTCCAATTGCCTGAAGTTTTAACGATTGCTGCTTCGCCAAGCTTTAAGTGGCGGAGGGACAGCTCAATCACGTGACCTGTGGTGGAATTGCACGTGACCCTCTCCCATGAACAACAGTCGCTATTACTCTCTGGATCGTGAATATTCTTCCAGGAGGAAGGAAGAAGAGAGTCGTCGGAGTCATCAACAAAAGCCTTCTTCAACTCTAGCAAAGCCTTTCGTTCTTCTTCCAAGCAACCGTTGTGTCCATCGAAGAAAACCAAAACGATGAAACTTAACACTAACAATGATTTCCCCATTGTTACTATTTCCGCTATTCCTTTTTTTAGCAACCAAATTTGAGGATTTATTTCCGCTATTCCTTTTTAGTCTTACATTAATATTTATGGCCTGAAGAAGAATATAATATGAGGTTCTTGTGGAAATCTTGATCTTAACATACACTAATTTAAAAAAAAATTAAAAAAAGAACCCAAAATTTCTTCGAAGAGTAAAGTAATTATATAGGATTACGTTATATAATTTCTTGAACAAGACTGATTAAAAGTCTTTGGGTAATAATTAATAATCATGCCTGCACCATATCGGTCACAATCATACTTGTCTTAATTGATGTCAAATAATTCATGATATATAGGCAATCAGTACTATTCAAGAATCAATTTGACCAGCTTTATTGTTAAAATTTTAATTTTCACTTAATTTCATTATTAAAGTGCTTATTACGTAAGTGTGAAAGTTGTAAATTCATATATAAATTAATTGGTGCAAGACTTGTTCAATACTTCTCGAACTTTTGGTCATTTATTTTTCACGAAAGGAAACATATAGATTTTTTTTTTTTTAAGGACATAATATTTGGTACAAATTTCATTACAATATATGAGATCTCATCACTATCATCACTATGTCATGGGCTTAAACTTTCCAAGTCAATACGTCCAATAAGTACTCTACCATTCTACCAAGTCTTTTCATTGTAAATATCGTCACACTTTCAAGGAAAAGGACCCATAACTTTTTTTATTTATTTGCATGACCATTTAATTTTTTCCCCCGTTTAGAATGACCTTTGTGAAATCAACTCAAGGGGATCTATAACTTTTTCTATCCATCAACAAATTGATGCAGCACAATATGAAGCAGTGAATTTCGAAATGGTTAATTAGACAAATATATTATCCATAAAGATACTTATATATATAAGTAAAATAATAAGTATATCTTATCTTATCTTATCTTATTTTACTATCTTATCTTATCTTTTTTTTTTTTGAGAAATCATTAATTCATTCATATAATATCCGGATTACAAACATCAGGTGGTAGAGACCTGTACCGCACACAAGTTACAACCTTTGACAAAGCAAATTTTGCTAACCTATGAGCACAAAAATTAGCTTCTCTCCTAACATGAACAAAAGAAATAGTATCAAAGAAACTAATCAGACTCCGAATATCATCAATAAAACATGCTCCCTCCCAATTACAAGGCTCCTGACTATGAATTGTCAAAATAGCAATTAGACAATCACTCTCAATAATACAGTTTTTAAAACCTTCTTGCAAAGCCAATAGAACTCCCATTTTCATTGCTAATACTTCTGCAAAAAGAGGACTCAAAACAAATTGTTGGAAAACTAATTTGCAATTCAAAACTTCACCAGCATTATTCCGCACAACTGCTGCCAACCCTGCTAAATTCCTCTCACTTTGGAATGCTGCATCAATATTCACTTTTATCGTTCCACTCAAGGGAGGTTGCCATCGCACAATCCTATTCTCCCTCCTACAAACATCCTGTTGATTACCACCATGAAAAACCTGCTGCACATGATAATCAACCCGACTGGAAACGATCCTCGGGATAGCACATGAAGCCTCATGAACACATCGATTCCTATTCGACCATAGCAACCAACAAGTAAAGAAAAAACGATCAATCGATCCCACTTGGGATGCCTTCTGAAAAACTTGTTGCCACCCATCCTCCCTGCTAGACCAGCCTTCAAAATTAGTTGTTAACCATGGGCACTACAAATCCCATACAGCTTTACTTATCGGACAGGCGAAAAATACATGCTACAATGTTTCCCTCTCATTCCCACAACTTGCACAAGCAACATCTAAAACCATTCCTCTCTGCTGCAGAGCTGATCGTGTTGGAAGTACTCCCTTGACTAATCTCCAAATAAAGAATTGTACCTTAGGATATACATTCGAGCTCCATATAATATTCCACACTGGCAGGCGATCGCCAGGTAGAAAAATTTCCCGACCCAGGATAGCTCTAGCTACAAAATATCCTGATCGGACTGAAAATTTCCCCATCGAATCTGGATTCCACATTAACCTATCAACCTCATTCCGAGACGGGATCGGTAACCCTCGAATCAAGCAGCAATCTTCATAAACAAAAGCTTCCTCCAACTTATCCACTCTCCATGATTTATTTTCATGATCAATGAATTCAGAAACTCTCATGTCAGACAATTGATCCATACTGTTATTCAGTCTCGGCTTAAAAGAAGGTGAAGCATTAATCCATTTATCGCAATAAGCCCTTACATTCGCACCATTTCCAATTCCCCATCTACAGCCTTCTTCAAGAACTTTCCTTCCAGATAGCAAGCTTCTCCATAAAAAAGAAGGATTCCTCCCTAAAGAAGCTCTCATTAAACATGAATTCCGAAAATACTTAGCTCTCAAAATTCTATAGCACAATGAGTCTTGGTTCTGCATCAATCTCCAACACTGTTTAGCTAACAATCACATATTAAATGCTCCAAAATCTCTAAATCCCAATCCCCCATCTACTTTAGAAATGCAGAGCTTATCCCAACTACACCAATGAATTTTCCTTCGATCATTTCGCTCTCCCCACCAGAATTTAGCAATGATCATGTTTAGCTCCTGAAGAAAGGATTTTGGGAATTTAAAGCAGCTCATAAGATACTGAGGAATTGCCTGAGCTACTACTTTAATTAAAACCGATTTGCCCGCTGTTGAAAGAAATTTCTCCTTCCAACTCCTTACACGATTCAATAATCTATCTTTAATGTATTGAAGTTCCCTACGCCTTAATCGACCAACCATAATTGGTAGGCCTAGATACTTATCATTCTCCAAAATCCTTCCTATTCCCAGATTCTGCATAATACTAGCTCGTAAATCCTCCGGAGTATTGTTACTAAAAATCAAAGCAGACTTATCAATATTTATTTGTTGCCTCGAAGCTAATTCAAACTCCTGAAGCAACCCTTTTATTGCAACACATTCATCTAGACTTGCTCTGAGAAATAATAAATTGTCATCTGCAAACAGCAAATGCGAGACTTTGGGGGCATAACGATTTACTGCTACTCCCTCTATTATACCTCTTGCATCAGCATCCTGAAGAATAGCAGAAAGACCTTCCATACACAACAAAAAAAAATAGGGACTTAACGGATCTCCTTGTCGAATACCCCTCGTGGGTATTATACATTCACTCTGCTGACCATTTAAAAGCACCGAATAAGTAACAGTCTTAACACAAGCCATAACATTAGATACCCATCTATTAGGAAAGCCCATCCTAATCATTAACTTCTCTAAAAAAATCCATTCCACCCTATCATAAGCTTTACTTAGATCCAATTTTAAAGCCATATGCTTTTTCCTACCAGAAGCTTTATTTTTAATGAAATGAATTGTTTCAAAACCAACCATAGCACTGTCAAAGATCATCCTATTTGGCACAAAAGCACTTTGGCATTCACCAATTAGATCAGGCAAAACCACTCGCATTCTATTGGCCAAAGCTTTCGAGACAATCTTAAACACTACATTGCATAAGCTTATTGGTCAATACTCTTTGGGCAAATTTGGAGAATCCACTTTTGGAATCAATACAATACAGGTATCATTAATACTAGGCAGAGGAGAGCCTTCATTTAAAAATGGCAAAGCCATAGCTAATATGTCCTCACCAACAATATTCCAAAAGCTTTGGAAAAATTTAGGAGACATACCATCCGGTTCTGTTGATTTGGTCGGGTGCATATCAAACGCTGCCTGCTTAATCTCCTCACCAGTAAAATCCATTCCCAAGTGTAGTTGCAAATCAGGATTAATTCTATTAAACACCTTATTAACAACCAAATCAACGTCTGCCTCTAAAGGATTGGAGGAAGAAAAAATATCCCGAAAATGGCTTACAAATTCCTTCTCTATATCATGGAAATTTGTACTCCACCTCCCCTCCCTATCACGTACACCAGAAATCATATTTCTATGCCTCCGATTAGATGCTACAGCATGGAAATAGCTTGTGTTACAATCACCATCTTTCAACCAAAAAGCTTTCGATCTTTGTCTCCACATCTTCTCCTCCCGGTCATAAAGCTCATCTAACTCTTTTTGACAATGCTGCAGTTTATCCGCCTCTCTACTTGTTTGGGCCTCATTATACACCACATCCAATTCTCATTTCTTCCTCCGAATTGCATGCTTTACATTTCCAAAAACCTCTCGATCCCATATAGAAAGCTTCCTAGCACAGTTAGCAATTTTACCTGGGACTCCACTCTCATCCGCTCCTAACCAAGCCTGTCGAACAACTTCATAAATACCATCATGACTACACCACATATTTTCAAAACAGAACCTCCTACACCTTCTATTTAAATTATCCATTTGTTGAGACACCCGAACCATGATTGGGATATGATCCGAGATAGATGCTGGAATGTGCTTCTCATAGCTATGTCCAAATAACCCCATCCATGAACCAGAAACAAAACATCTATCCAAACGTTCAAATACTAGTTCTCCATTAATTCGCCTGTGCCATGTCATTTTTGGGCCTCTTACAGGAAGTTCAAGAAAGGCACAATAATCTACTGCATCCCGAAAAGCATTCAATAAGTATTGTGGCCTTAACGCACCTCCTTCCTTATCCTCCATGGATAAAATCTCATTAAAATCACCCATTATTAACCAAGGCAAATTGGATTGATCAAAAAGATGTTTAAGCAACCTCCATGATTCGTATCTTCTGGAAGTCTCTAGCATACCATAAAAGCCAGTGAATCTCCACGAATTAGCCAGATTCAGGTTAACATGAACATCAATATGATTCAACGAATAAGACAAAAGTGAAACATTTATTCCATTATTCCAGAGCAAAGACAAACCTCCTGCTCTACCATTACAATCTACCGAAAAACAATTATCAAATTTCAATCTAATCCTAATCCACTCCATCTCCAATTGAGTTCTTTTAGTCTCAGAAAGAAAAATTAGATCAGGAGTATTACAACGGATTAGATCTCCTAACATATGAACTGCTCAGGGAGAACCTAAACCCCGGCAGTTCAGAGCTAAACAATTCATTGCTCCCGGCAGAGGTGAGCCTCATCTGCTCCCTCCGCCGTTTCATTTGTTTTGTCTCCATCTTCATCAGGTCCGCCATTATTATTCTCGGTCTGCACCTCCTCTTCTCTTGATCTCTTCTGTATCCCAGCTTCATCCACATCCATCAAAACAATTCCTTTTGATCGTTTCCTACCTTCCTTGATATTTGAAGCTTGAGCCAAGAAATCGAATGAATACCTGTCAGAGATCCGAGCCGCCTTTTTCCACTTTCGACCCAGAGTTTGCTTCCCTGATGTTTTAGCTCCAAAGACATAAGGTTGGGCAACAGAAGTTTGATCAGCATCTAATTTTCCCATTGGATCTCTTATACGCAGCCCCTTACTAGTATGGAGGCCATTAGATCGCACCTCCTTCAAATCTGGCTTATCTCCCTTGTTAGCTTCTACTACAGGCCCAACTCCTGGGATTATTTGGCCCAATATAGTAGCCAACTTCACAGCATCCAGTGTCGAAGCCCGCAACTTATCAGCCTCCACATTTGGCCCAGAAGTACCCACTGGTGCCGCAGATTCAGCAGAATCATTGCCCACTTTTAACGGCATAAAATCCTCCCCTATCCCCTTACATGGCTCATCCCCAACCGTCTTCCCCTCATCTCTTTTCCTCACCGTTGATGGACTTTCACCCGCACCTCTCGGTATAGCTGCTTCCCCTTCTTTGAGTCCATGATCCATCACGAACCCCTCGTATGGGAGCTCAGCCATACCCCCATAATCCGCATCCACCATAACCGATTTCCCTTGAAATTTGGATGCCACCTCCTCCGATTCACCCGCCTCCTCCAACGCTCGAGCCACTTTCCTGCCACGTAAGAGAAGGTTGTCAACATGGTACCTGACTCCTCTTGGGCTCACCGCTGATGGCATCGCCGGAACATACTCGGAAACTTTATCTCCTCTACTTCCCATCGGCCTTGGCAACAATCGACCAGTACCCTCCCTTTGTGTGCTGACTGAGGTCCCGCCCCGAGAATTTGGTGACGCCTGATTTGTGAATGCCCTTCTTCTTCCTCCACTACCTTTCCCCTCAAAGCAAGGATAGCCAATTGAGTTTGGATCAGTCATCATCGACTCAAGGAATCTACGTTCTGCAAATCCCTAAATCTTCCTCATTTGAGCAGCCAATAGACAATCCCCCTCTTGGTTATCGAGCATCCCACAAACCCAACAAACATCAGGCCTCTTTTCATAGAAGAATTTAACTTCTAGCTCACCCCCATCATCAGGTAGTGAAAGGAATGTTCCATTCTTCAATGGTTTTTTGACTTCCATACTGACACGAAGTCGTATGAACCTACCATCTGAGACATCCACCTCCAAAACCTTTCCCAGTAATTCCCCTATAGCCGTTCCAATTCTCTCATCCATTAGACGAGGAGGTACTTTATATACCCACACCCAGAAAGGGCAAGATATAAATTGAACCTCCTCTGGCAACATAAAGCCCCCGTATTCCTGAAAGAGAAGCAGAGACTTGTTGAACATCCATGGTTGGTTAACCAACACCTTATCCTTTTCCAGTTCATCTTCAAACTGGAAAACGAATAGCTTCTCCCCTACTTCTCTAACTATCAACCCCTTTTCCAGACCCCAGGCCTGGAAGAAGACAGTCTTCAACACCTCAGCTTTCACCCTCTTTATTGAAAAGAATTTTGCAATTAAGCAAAACCAATCCTCATCCCCGACTATATCCTCCAGCCATCCCTTATCAATGATAACCTTCCCCTGATCATCCTCATTGATAGATAATTTTGAATACAAATTAGACAAGTTTCCCTCCTCTGCTGCCATTGATACACAAACACTAATTTGGAAAATAAATTTAGCACACAAGCTCCCAAAACTATGAAAAAACCACCAAAACCACACATGGTGAGGAGCATAATCTCGTCCCTTTAAAGAGCCCAAACCCCAGATTTGAAATTTGAATTCTAATTCTAACGGAAGATTAATCCTAACAAAAGAATCCTTAAGATAAACATCAATCTTATCTAAGGGAAATAGCTTGTACCTGGACAAGAGAGAGCCCTCACTCAGGAGGAAAGCTGGAGCAACAAACTCCCAAATCATCTTCATTTTACGGAACAAATATATACGTGTAGCCCTTAACTAGTTTTCATTCTATGAATTTCAGCTGCTGGGCATCCAAGCTTTCGTATACCCCTCTTATCTTATCTTATATTATCTTACTATCTTATCTTATCTTACTATCTTACTATCTTATCTTATCTTATCTTACTACTATATAAAAGCACAAACTCAAAAATCTTAATTAATAAATTTCTAAAATACCCTTAGTAGTATAATAATTTTTTTAATAAGAATTTTCTCAGTAATTTTATTTTAATTATGTAAAGATATTGTAAATATTTTATAATTGTAATTAATAATTTAATTCCCATAAAATATTTTTTTTAATATTGTTATTGACAAAATAAAAGAATTACTAAAACCAAACCCCTCCCTATATCTTAGAATTCTATTCTCTTAAAGAATTTCCCCCACCATAATTTTATTTTATTTTTTAGCATAAATATATACTAAAAAAAACTATGTACCAATTAATGGTAATCTAAAATAGAAGTTCAAATCAACAACATGATCCTCATTCAACTTTGAAGGGGAGTGTTAGCAACTTAGCAGCATATATGATTAGCAAATTATTCCGTATTTGCTTGTAGAATCTTTGCAAAAATGCTGCTAATATAAAAAATTTTCTTATAAAAAAGAGTTATGCGATAAATAAAAAATATAAAAGAAATAGAGGCAAAGGAAGTTAAGTCTTTTATATTTACTACTCCCTCCGTCCCATATTATCTGTCCCTTTTTGGGACTTTTGTTTGTCCCAAATTATCTGTCTCATTTACATAATCAAGACACTTTTGACTAATTTTTACCCCTACTGAATGTGGAAAGAGAAACACATGTTAAGTAAAGTTAGGGGTAGTATTGTAAAGTATGGTAAAAGTTTTATAGAATTTTGTGTTCCAACCAACTTTCTTAATATTTGTGTTATGGTCAAAATAGACAGATAATATGGGACGGAGGGAGTACAACCTTCACTACCGGTGTGGCGGTGTAGTATTAAGTTTTTGATAAAGGGCTTTTTTGGATATTATCGTTAAGCTCACTTTGTTCCTAATAGAACTTGTAATCTTGAATAAACCCATTAATTAGCCATTAGAAGAAAACTGAAATCTTACATAGAGTGTTCTTAATTATGAAAAGATATTGTAAATCTATTAATTGTAATTAATAATTTAATTCCCATAAAGTATTTTTTAATATTGTTATTTAAAAAACTAAAAGAATTACTATGACCAAACCCCTCCCTATCATAGATTAGAATTTTTTTAAAAGAATTTCCCCTACCATAATTTTATTCTGCTTTTTGGCATAAGTATATATTTTAAAAAAAAAATACGTACCAGTTAATGATAATCTAAAATGGAAGTTCGATCAAAGAAATCTAAAATAAAAATAAAGGACAAAACTTCAATTAAACTGTACGAAACACAATATTGTTAAAACTTCTACAATCCAAAATTTCCAAAACCTTTTATATATTATATACATGTAAATCTATATCGGGCATATAAATCTCATGAAAAACAAGGAAAATAAATCCAACTTGAAAGAAAATCAATTCAAAACATAAAATCAAATAATAATTCCCAATTGGCTACACCTTAAACCCTAATTAAGGATTTAACTACTCATACTCATAATAAAAACACAAGAAAATAATTTATTAAAGAACATAAACATAAAAGAGTAGAGAAAAGAATTCTTAGACTGGATCTCCAAAGAAATCTTCTCTCCAACCAAGGAGATAGTTTTAATGAGCCAAAGCTCCCAAAAATAATCCTAAAAGTCTGTATTTATAGGGATACAAAAAGTCCTAAATTAATTTGGACTAATCAGGGGCAAAATCGGAAAATCTGGAAAAATTGGGGAAATTTCCGTCAGCCCTAACTTGGGGCCAGCTTAGGGGTCAATCCGGCCCCAACTTAGGACAGAAAGTTTGTGCAAATTTGAGGGTTTCAACCTGGCCCCAACTTGAAGGGCAAGTTGGCCCCAACTTGGATTTCGTCAGGATTTCGCTGATCTTCAACTTTCTTCAACATTTTCCCTCTCTTCAAATCAAAATTAGCTTCCAAGTCCTTAATCAAAGTTTTTTTTTTTGGAAGAACAAATGAATCACATATATACAAGTGGAAGTGGTACATGAACAAAGTAGCAAGACTATTACAGAATTTTAAACAACCAATATGCTACTTATTAATGTGTTTCGCTTATCAAATACAGTTTTTGTCCATCATTAATCAAGTCTACATCAAGAATTTTACCTCCATCTTCTGACAATATACAAGAACCGTTCGGAAAGTCTAGCTGCTCACCTGCAGTTTTAACAAGCTCTTCGATCGTGTGAGGGATCCATAATACAATTCCATGTTTTCTCTGCTCTTTAGTATCCCATGGATGAAATGGAAAAATTGTGCATTTCTTTGGGTGCATTTTCTCTGTGATTTCTTGTGATTGATAAGGGTTTTCTGATAATTGTTTAGATTTTGCATCTTCCAGTAGCTTGATCAAATTCTTGTTGCCACACATCTAGCCTTCATCAAGGGGGTATTTCCCCATCTGTCCTTGGTAAAAGTTGTATAGTCCTTAATGAAAGTTGTAGAGCCTTGAATCCTCTTTCCATGAGTACTTGAATCGTCTCGAACGGATTTCCGGATTGAAAGTTATGATTTTCTCCCTAAAATCACTCCAAATTAATCTACAAGCTTAAAAACACAAATGTGATAATTTATCATGAAAAGCTATAAAAAAGTGCAAGATACATACTCAAAATATATTATAAATAAGACCAAAATAATGTAAATTATTGCACTTATCAATGATACAAATAGCAGTAATTAATGGCCTTGTTTACAGTACACTGAGGGTATGCACAACGTAGCAGTGGTAGATAAAAATACACATTATTACAAACACTTGTATAAGGAGAACACTATTTCATCAGTGGATTTATGGTAGTATATGTATTTTAATTAACAAAATAAGAAAATAAAACATTATCCTTCTCAAGATTAAAACATATAAATTAATCTTGAGAATATGGGAACATAAACAATTTTTTTCACCAAAAAAAAAAGAGAATATGGGAACATATAATATCCTCCTGGCAAGGCATGGTTTTTATTATAGTACAAACAAAGTTCACCCCAAAAGCTCACAAAAGTTCACTAGACATTGACCAGTCTAACGATAATAGAAAAAACGGTAAACATAGTAATAACAGTAATCCATAAAATCTTCAATGAAATTGAACCACCTTCTTCGCCAATTAGGGTTGATGTAGAGGATAGTTACAAATCCCAGCAGGACCACAACGTATGTTGCAGCAAGACTTGCAAAGAAAGACATACGATCAACTTTGTGCCATTTTCCTTCACTCTCAGCTGAAGGTGTTATCGGTGACTGAGGTGGCTCATCGGAATCAGTAATGCACCCTTTTTCTAATGGTTTTCCGCAAAGAAATGGATTCCCCTCGTAGCTGCTTTCGTCAAATGTGCTCAACTGTGGTACATCTGGGATCTTTCCTGATAAGTTGTTATGTGCAACACGGAATGCCCCCAAAGAATGTAGTCGAGTCAAGTCAAAAGGAATTTCACCACTCAGATTGTTGTAGGAAAGGTCCAAGCTCTCGATTTCAGTTAGGTTTGAGAGAGAAATTGGGATGGATCCTACCAAATGATTGTGGGATAAGTTTATTGCACGAATGTAAGATAAATTTCCAATGCTCCTAGGGATTCTTCCGGTCAAATTGTTGCTTGATAGATCGAGGCCAGACATAAGATCCAAAATGCCACCCTTATAAGACAAGAGCAAATATTTGGTGGTAAAGTAAATCTGAAGTTCATGTTCAAGCAAGCTACGAATGAAAAAAGAGACACTCTTCCCTACAAAATAATCCGCAAAGTCAATTGAAACACTATCAATCGGAAAATTCAACTCTTTGTAAGGAAATTGTCCATCGACTAGGCTCCCAAAGGTGATGTTATTGAAACATGAAGGTATTGATCCAGAAAAGAAGTTGTGGGAAAGATCCATCATACTTATTCGTTGTAATTCACACAACTGATCTGGAATCAGACCACTTAAATCATTATCTCCCAACAATAGCATTCTAATTTTGGGGACTTCAATCCGGTCTGTAGTTATAAATCCACCAAATCCAAGCTTGAAAAAAGCAACTGGTATAGATCCTGTAAATTTATTTCCTTCCAAATTGACAACATCTAACCAGGTTGACTTAAAGCAAGAGGGTAATGGTCCAGAAAACAAGTTATGAGAAAGGTCTAAGTATACTAATCCTTGTAAATCTTGTTCACATGGAAATTCTCCTTCAAAATAGTTATTCTTCATGTTAAGTATCCACAACAACGAGTACAAATTAGCAAACGATCTGGGAATCTCGCCCCTCAAGTTGTTATTGCTAACATCCAACATCTGGAGTCCTTCCAAAATTTTGAAGTTTACATTTGTCAGACTCCCCGTGAAGTTATTGTCATTTACCTTAAGATGCCATAAATTACTCAAGTTGAAGTGAGTAGAAAATATTTGGCCACTAAAAATGTTATTAGATAATATTAAACTTCTCAACTCGGAGCAATTTGCAATTAACTCCTTGGGTACCTCTCTTGTAAGATTATTGAATGACAAATCTAGCATCTTCAAATTTCTCATCTCACCAATGGAAGAAGGCAGATCACCTCCAAAGAAATTCCTGGATAAATTAAGATACTTTAGATTCGGCATTGTTTGTCCTATATCTTCTGAAATATGCCCCTCAAAAAGATTGTTCGAGATATCTAAAAGAGACATATTTCCCATTAAATATTGAGGCCAATAGAATGGACCAGTAAAAGAGTTGTTCCGAACATTTAAAAGTCCAAGTTGAGCATTGCTTTCAAGCAACCTGGCGGGGAACTTTCCTTTCAACTTATTGTGAGAAAGATCAAGTGCTTTCAAATGGTGTTGGGAGGAAAGAAACTTCGGAACACTCTGAAGATTGCAATTAGACAATCCCAATATTTCCAACTGAAACAATGCATTCTCACCACTATTTTCCAAATCTATATGTAGATTGTTCTTTTCCTGCCAAACAATATTTAGAACCATGTCCATGCCTAGTATGAATACTTTAAGCTTGGAAAGGTTTGCAATGGAGTTGAATGAGAGCATGCCTTCAAAAGAGTTTCGACTAACATCTATGTACTCCAGAGATGTCAAGCTTGACAAGAAATAAGAGGAAATGTTCCCACCCAATTGGTTTTGAGAGACATCTAGAAGTTTAAGAGAAGTCAAGTTCTTTAGGCATGGAGGAAGGCTTCCTTGGAGAAGATTAGTGGTAAGATCCAATTCTTCAAGTTTCTTCAATTCACACAAACCTATAAAAAAATGAAACATTTAAATCCATTTGCAAGCCTCTAGTTTCACCACAACTTTTAAATTAAAATTAGAGTAGATAATTGGTCACGTAATTTTTCAAAATTTTCTGTGTTTTCATCACCTAATTTCATAAATATACATGAGGAGGGATCAACTTACACCTGGTGTAAGTTACACCATTTTTTTGCCCTCTTATATCTTTTTGTAGAATTTAAATTTATTCAATACGACCGTTAGATCTTAAATTATTATCACATAGATCATGTATGTCAAATTTCAAATTAATTGAAGATATTTAACTATATGTTTGATGCATAATATTTTCCATCGTTGAATATATATTGAAAATATTGAAAAATGTTGGAGTCCCAATCAATATGATAAAGATATCGAATCGACTTGAAATTTTACGTCCATGATCCATTTAATAAGAGTATTAGATCCAACGGTTGTTTTTTAAAAATATTAATTCTAGATTAAGTTAGAAAATGGTGTAAACCAAGTTATTTTAAACTTGTTTTACATCGGGTGTAAGTTGATCCCTCTTCAATATATATTATAATCTTTATAATGGGAAATTATATAAGGGTGTAAATGGTGGGCTAAAAAAGCCCCAATGGAGTGATGAGTCAACATTTTTTCATGCCTAAATTTTTTGACTTAAATGTCATTTTGACCTCTTCTTTCCCAAAAGACGTACCCAAATGTAAAATTCAGGGAAAACCTTTGGGAACCCACGTTAAAATTTCGTCCAGAAAGGACGAATAAATTCAAAAGGCAGAGGATTTATTTTTCCCTAAAAAATGTAAAAGGCTTATATATCTATCTATACTATATTAAAAAGTACATTCACTTGTAAAATTTTTGAATCGCCTATTATATCCTTATTTGTCAAATATATTTCTATACTATCATTTAGATTTATATATTGTTTATTTATATTTATTATTCACATTTACCGTATATATATCTTGATTAATATGGATTACTAATAAAATTTTAATTTGATTAGGCCGAACGGACTACTACTCTGAGTGATGGTCCTATGGACTCGAGTCCGTGGGAGCACTCGAGGCTAAATCACACGTATGATCATATATTCATCTGAATTTTAAGTTTACCCATATAGTATTTTCAATGAATTTTAGTTTGGGATGTGAAATTTTTTAAAATTTTGTATTTATTGAGGTAGAAGTTCAACATAAAGTTTCGTACCAAATAAATTTTTCTTTTGTTCAATTAAGGACATTAATAATTAAGATACGATTTGAACATGAAATTTAACTCCAAATAAATTTTTTATTTATTTTATGGGTAGATATGAACTTCTAAACATTAGGTAAACTTAAAATTCAGATGAATATATGATCATACGTGTGATTTAGCCTCGAGTGCGTGGTAACTCCCACGGACTCGAGTCCATAGGACCATCACTCCTACTACTCTATCCAATTCTTTTGTTGTACAGTACTATATAGATGAAATTTTATATTCACTATACTCCTCAATTCTTTTGTCTTTCTTATGAAATTAAATCTCTTATTCATATATATATATATATATATATATATATATATATGAATTATAAATTCTTTCTCAACCCATTTCTATACCTCCTCTACTGTACATTCTTCCTTGTGAGTTATTTTTCTCTCTAATCTGATTTTGTTTCGTTTCGTAATATTTTTTTTAGTTTCATTAATATAGTAATTATTGATTAATTTGTTCATCAAATTATAGTTTTAAATCTGCAGTGGAGCTAATTTCTTGAGGTATGAGCCCCAGTTTTTTTTTATCGCATCATGGTTTTTATTTTTGTTTTGGAATTTGCCTTAACTTGCTTGGGAAAATTATTTAATCAGGCTGACTGTATTATATTTAATCACGGTATTATGGATGATGAAAGCATAAATTGTATGCTTTATTGTGCCTTGGAGAAAGAGGAAGACGACTCGCATATTCCTCCCGCTGCAGTCTTTTTGGTTCATCTTTATTCTAGACTAGATTGTTCGTCGCGCTTGGATATTGGGTTGCCTATCGAGGCTACTTCATTAATCTCATCTCCGATCCAGCCAACACCCTCCTTTCGATCTTGGTATTCGATTTTTTCTTCCTTTTAACAATTTTATATATTTCCTTTTTCTTTTTAGGTAATTACATGCCCAGTTATTGTCTGTCTTTATAGTTGCTTTAGACATGAACGAGAGACAACTCGGTTAGCCAACAATCACTCTAAATTTCATTAGCAGTTATTTGTTTTTTTTTTTTGGTTATCTTTCGGTCCTTCTGAAGTGTTTTCTGAATTTGGGTTTGTTTGCAGTTTAGGAGAGCTGCTTTTAGAGGCATAATTTCACTTCCTGCCGATTAGTATTTAAAGCTGATGATTTTTCATTATAATTTCAGCAATGGGGTTGTATAACTTATATTGCTTTCCCTTTGTAGGGCTCTAATGAATGCATCTAAAGCAATAGTTTTGGTTTTCTAATTTTTGTTTCAGAAAACGTTAACGAAATTAGACTATTAAGGTCCTTTTAATACGTAAAGGAATGAAGGAGAATAATTCCGATAAGAATGGTCATGGATACAAAGTAAAATTGATCTAGCAACTCAGCTCCGCCTCCTCCCGTTACTACTTCCGAACATAGAGAATTGGAAGAATTTAATCGACAAGCAAATCCTCAGAGTCATTCGCAAAGGTAGTTTTTTTTTTTTTGGTATATTTACAAGTTAATTTTGTTCGAGCCGAGTTGGCCCACTACGGGGGTAAAGCTCTCCCAACAATAGTTTTCTCCATTCACAAGACTTGAACCCGAGACCTTACTTAAGGGGAACAAGTGGCAAACCACTTGAACCAACCACTTGTTGGTGCAGAGGCAGCTTTTTAAAAGCACCCAAATATGCGGATTTGGTCCTTAAGCCCCATCCCAGGTTTGGTCTGAAGGTCTAGCCCATCATGGAATCGACCATCTCCAAACTTGCTGTGAAATTCAATTTGGATTGGGTAAAGGCGTTTAGACGTGCTCATCAGAGTTGAAAGAGTTTAGGTGAATTCCGTTTATTATTGTGATTCATAATTCATTCATGTTTGTGGTTAGATGATCAAATTGAAGTAATAATTTAATTTTATTATATAGTACTAGTTATTAGAACTATATATATATATATATATATATATATATTATTGGTTTTGTGCATTGGACCAACAACACCCATGATTTCTAATCATCATGAATTTTGATTTTCTATTTTCTTCCAAATTATAGGCAGAGCATGAGGAAGCATTATTATGGTAATTAAGTTCAAATTAAAAAGAGTTGACTTGGGTATAATTGATCAATTACTTATGTTTTTTTTTGGTACATATTACTTATGTTTTTTGAATGTTCATCAGGTTATCTCTTTTTGCCCACTCTGCTGGTGAACAATCCGAGCCTTCTGAACAAGGCACAGATGGAAATTGATCAAGTGGTAGGAAATGATATCAGCTAATGGAGGAATCAGATTTGGCCAATTTTGATATACAGTTGTTGAGTTGAAAAGGAGTTTTCTTGTAGGTTACAAACTTTTTTTTTCTTTTGTTCTTCTCAATTTTTTTTGGTGAATTGTTCTTCTCAATTTTGAAAGCCTGAATAATTTCCCACATCTTTGGCTTATTGATTAAATTAAAACAGATGGAATAATAGTATTATTATTTCATAATTTCATATATAAAACTACCCACATCTAAGGATATTATATGACCATATGTCTAATTTATTTGATCTTCATAACCAACACAAGAAAACCAAAATGATTTGTTGTCCTTCAAAAGAATAAACTTATCTGTTTTGTGTTACACCAAAATTTGAGCCACATTCTAATCATATGCAAAAAATGTACCCTCCAGATCCATTATTACTAATGCATGGTTTTTTTTATGTAGGGCATAATGTTGAAAAATTGTTTGACTTTTGTAACTTTGAGCATCTATTTCATCTCGAATGTCTTGGTGATCAACAAAGCTAATCCCAAGTATTTGAATGTTAATAAAAAGGTTGAGCTCTCACTTTGTCCGATTGGAAGGTGTCAAAGATGTATGGGGGATTGGTAGATAAAATGCATTCTTTTAATTACTATAAAAATTTATATTAAGATATTATTTATATTCTAATTTCTTTTATTTTTCTACACATATCCTTGCAAAACTTACTTACAAAACTAAGTTGATGGTCAAACATTTACGAGTCAAAAATTTACGAATACAAATGTAACATTTTACATAAATTTTTTCTATGTATTTTTATAATATACTATGCTTTCACTTCTAATTAATATGCATTATTATTAAATTGTTTGTTTTAGTTGAATATTTCTGATTTTCTTGTTATTTAAAGTTATTTAAAAACATATACTGTTCACACGCGTTGAGCGACGTGCAACGCACGTGAAGGTGAAAACTAGTACTATATATAAAAATACGAGTTTTGTAAAACTTTTGAATCGCCTATTATACCCTTATTTTTCGAATATATTTCTTAAATGTCATTGTTTAAATTTTTATAGTTTTAGTCAACTAAAAACTCTATTTTTATTTACTTAAATCTAATATCCTTATAACTATTTTATTTTTACCATTTTACTATTTTACTTTTATAGTTTTACTCAACTAAACAATCTATTTTTATTTAATTAAATTTAATATCCTTATACCTATTTTATTTTTACGATATTACTAATTTAATTAAAAAACTTAGATATATTATAATTTTTAAAATATATTTCTTAAATGACATTGTTTAAATTTTACAGTTTTTTGTTAGAAATAAACTTTTACAGTTATTCTACTAAAAAATATTTTTATTAAATTAAATTCAATATTTTTATAAATATTTTATTTTTACCATTTTAATTTTAAAAAATTGGAGACTTTTTTATAGTTCTGGACCTATTTCAATTTTATAATATAAACTAATAAAAGTAATATTATCAAGTTTAAAAGTTAAAATAAGTTGCCTAATCATTAATTATTCATTTTTTTAAAAATAATTAAGTTAAAATTTATTAAAATTTAATTATTGTGATTGATCTTTTTCTATTTTTAGAGTGTGTATTGGTAGTTTAATGCATTGGAGTGTATGACAAGAATTTAATTTTTTTTAAAAAAAAAAGAGTAACATGCAATTATTTCCTTTGACTTATAAGGTTAGAGGAGTCAATTGGACGGGTTGGATGGGTTTCAGGTTCAAATCATCAGGGTTTAGCTCAAATGAGTCATTCGGATCTCGGGTCTAGGGTCAGGCGGGTTCTAGATTTGGCCTCAGGTCACTCGGGTTTTGGGTCATTCAGGTTTTGGGTTTTTTGGCTCTAAGACTCGGATCAATTGTGTCAACCTTGAACTTTTTAATGTTTAATTCTTAAATTTATAAAATATCTTTATTATTCGATTTATTTTACAATCGACTAACGATGAAGTTTATCAAACTGCATATACGGGATTAAAGAGTTGATATGTATTCTTTTATATATTAATTTTGAATATTAAATACATAAGTAACTATGAAGTGGGGGTATGTGTTCAAATAAATATTGGTTATATAATATCCAAATTTATGTTCTTTCATTACATCAATTAAAATTATAAATTAATTAATAATATAAGTATCCATAAAAATGAAAATAAAAACGAATTACTAATTATGAATTTATCATAAATTATTCATAGAACTGATTTAATACTTATATTCATATAATGAAGTTTAGCAAATTTAGTAAAATTATAACAATAATATAAATTTTATTGAATAAATGATAATTTAGAATGGTTAAAATTATATCAATTTGGATTTTATTGAATAAAACATAATTTTAGTTTATAATATTCTTGGGTTATTCGGGTTACGGGTTTGTCGGGTTTGGATAAGACAAGTTCGGGTCGTTTACTTTTTCTGGTCAAATCGGATTGGGCAGTTGATGGGTTATCGAGTTTGAATCAAGTTTTGACCACTTTACTTATAATTAATTTCAATTATTATTTTCTTTAATTTAAACACAATAAATAACGTGCAACGCACGTGAAAGTGAAAACTAGTTTAACTTAAATATCAATCTTATTATAAAAAAAAAAACTTAAATATCAATTTTTTTTTTGAAAAACTTAGATATCTATCTATATTGCTGTGATGAACTTTATATGTTTTATTTATCTATAATATATAATATTACATATTAGTGCGATGTTGATTTTTTTTAATCAAATTAATTTGTAATATATTAAGTCTTGAAATTTTTTATATATCTATACTATATATAAAAGTACGAATAAGGGGAAATTTTATGTTTTCCGATTGTACCCTTTTTTCAAATATATTTCTAAATTGCCATTACTAAATAATATTTTAATTATTTCATTACTAAAATAATGGAAATTTAGATTATCCTCATTAATTAGGATCCAATATGACCAATAGGAATGCTCCACATCATCTTTAGTATTTGAAATTTCGTCCAAAACATTCTCCAAGTTGGTTTAGGAGAAGATAAATTCTGTCCAGAAATTTGAAGGGCAAAATCGTCCACCGGAATGGCAGAATTAGGTCTCGAGGCAAATATAAAAGTTGTAGATCTTGGAATCCTCTTCCAACGGTAACTCATTTGCATTTGCCTGAACTCTGAATTAAAAGTTATGAATTTTCTTCCAAAACTGCTATTGTGAAGTCCTCCTTGAAATAGGATTTAACAATGATGCATCATTACTGTATCATGATTACTGATTGGAATTTAACTCCTTCTTTGGGCTTCCATACGAATGAATTGGGTCTAAGAATATCATATTTAGACTTCAAGACATCTGTCTTGGCAATTTGGGCTTCATGGACTCAAACGGGCCTAATAGGCCTGCTGGTCTGAAATTAGACAAAATCAACAGTTTTTCCAAATCTATACTATATATAAAAGTACGAATAATAGGAAATTTTATGTTTTCCGATTGTGCCCTTTTTTTCAAAAATATTTCTAAATTGTCATTACTTTTTAAAAAAAAAATTGTCATTACTTAAAATTAGACTTTTATGTTATATATATATATATATATATATTAATATATTTTTATTGGCCAACCCAATTTCTACAATATATATTATTATTTATTTATAATCTAATTTTAAATTTAAATCTTACTCAAACTATTTTATATATATTTCTAACTACTTATCCAAATTATTAACGATAATAAATATGTAGCAAAAAAAAACGATGATGATAAATATATGATTGTTGCATTTGTAATTTTGGTATCATTTTTTTTAAACATATGTTCATAAGGTACAATGGCAATGAAAAGAGTTTGAATTTTTCTTTTTCCATTTTAAAATTTATGTTATTTTTGCAGTTATAAAAAAACTACCATCTAGGTATGGTATTGATTAGTTATTGTCATGCTTTGGGAATTTCATTTTCCTTTATCACTCTTTTTAACTTATTTTCTTCATTATTTTCATTACTATGTTTGATGATTGCTTAAAACGATTTTCAAAAGGAGTTGAATTTTTAAATGTATAATCATACTATAAGAACTAAATCGGATTAGATTGCAAAAAAAAACCAAAAAACCCAAAAAAAAGTGTAACTTATTTTCTTCATTTTTTTTAATACTATGTTTGATGATCTCTTAAAACGATATTTCAAAGGAGTTGAATTTTTAAACGTATGTACGAATTTTGATGATCGTTTGCTTTTGTTCTTATTAAAAAAATCTACGTTTGAAATTAGGAAAGAAATTTAGATCTTGAGTGAGGTGTCTGGATTATCATACAGTATTCTCGTGTAATCCTTTAAATTTAGTGTTTCCTTTGATATTTGAGTTACGTAAGACTTTTTTCAACATTGTTCGATTGGAAACATAAAATAATTTAATTATATTGTGTGATTTAATAATTTATACCGTTGCAAGATTGTGAATTTCATATTTTTCCCCACAACTAGAAGAGAATTGGAGTTAGTAGGATATTAAGGTGTTTGAAAATACTGAAGTTAGTGGGGTCTTAAGATGTTTAGAGACTTCAAGCGCCTTAAACGTATTTATCTTCCACTTTTCTTTTAGTTTTCCTGAGAGAGGAGAAATAATTTTCAAAAGACTATACCATTTCTTGACGCCTTATGGTCTGGAAAAAGCGAAAGACCCCATAACGTAATTCGAATGGAGGCTGACCGCTGAGCCCGCTCTGGCCTCGCAGCCCTTGCGCTTAAGATCTAAATAGTGGAAATAATGAACTTTTACCTTATGTGTGGAGTAGTTCTCTATATATATACAGTGTGGCTTTGGGCCGTTCTATATGGGCTCAACATTGCCCCCTAGGTATGAAGGCGGTTCTAAAATGATTGCACAAACGGCTATGAAATTGAGCGTCAGGTGGGTAAGTTGGGACGATCTAAGCTAAACATGCTTACCGGTTGCATAACTAGATAGTGTCGAACGTAACGGTATTCGGTCTGGATATATACTCCATGTGGAGAGTGTTGAGTCGTAGAATGCTCGATTTGGCAATGAGCCCCTCTGTCGAACTATATGATGCTCTGTGAGATGAATGAGAGATATGCCATGAATGCCGAAAAGGGGAGTGCTCAATTTTTGAGGATTAAGTAGGAGAGTGCGCTCTAGGAATGATGGTGGATAGGAGAACTCGAGCTGATAACGTACTACGTGGAGGAATACCGAATGAAAGAGTTCAAATAAACAATATGCTCCATAGAAGGTTGGTGAACATGAGAGCACTCAAACTGGTAATGTACCATTTGGAGTAATGTTGAATGAATGGAGCTCAAATTGATAATATGCTATGTGGAGGAATGTTGAATGGAGGAACTCAGTGTGATAATGTGCTCTATATACTACCGAGTGGATGAGCTCAATTCAAATATGTATATGTATATATTATCAAGGAAGGAATTCAATATGAATTATACATGTTTGTACGACTGAATGGACGAGTCCGATCTGCGAATGGAGGAGCTTAATATGATTGATTTATATAGTACTAAATAGAGGAGCTCAACCTGATAATGATATATGATTTTATAGAGAGATTGTTGAAATTTCATACTATAGTATCAAAAAAATTGTAGGAAGATTAACAAAATCTCACAGAGAGATTATCAAAAATCATAGGAAGGTTACAAAATTCATAGGAAGGTTACAAAATTCATAGGAAAGTTTATTAAAATTTTATAGTTAGGTTATCAAAGTTTCTTATGGATCTTATCACAATTTTATAGGTGATTATCAAAATTTAATAGGGTGATTATCAAAATTTCATAAAAATATTCAATTGAAATATGTTGGGCCATGTACAATGCACGTGAAAGTTAAAACTAGTCTTTCAAGAGATATTATCCTTTAGACTGAAGACTATGTATATGATTTTAAATTTTTTTGGTTAAAATTGGTTGCACTTTCATTATTTTCCAAAGTCTTTTGCAGGAAGTTTTCTAAAGTTGAATAATATGAATAAAATTGGTACAACATACGGAGTTCATTAATGGGAATTAAACTAAACCATACATTAGGCACGGAAAATTATTAATTCATTACACCATTAGGGTATTTTAATCTACAATTACACCCTTAGATAATTCCTCCGGTTTATTTTGGGTAAGATAATTTCTTAGTTTTAATTCACTCTTATAAAATGGCTCAATGTAGCTATCGGACATTTGGTCTGTTGGTAAATTGATGTGCTTTTAGTTTTAGTGGTTAGACTTCGATCCCTAACATCCTTAAAAAAATGCTTAATGCTCAATTTGGCCTCTAGCTATGTCGGAAGTGTTAGTTTGCATCCAAATTTCAATTCGGACAATTTGGTCCACATTTTTTTTTTTAGCCAAAAAATAAACACCTTATTTTTTTGGATAAAAACTCAAATATTGCTTCATCATGTCATAGATGTATTTTGCCTAATGTCCATTTTGCCTATTAATTTTGTTAAAGTAGGACACTTTCCTTCTCTCAACTTTTGATTTTTCCTTTGTTCCCCTTGAATTTGTAAAATTGGGATAATGTACACCCCTTTATTAGTCACGTGCCATCATGTGAATTTAGTCAAAAAGTTGACTATCCATATAGCGTTTTACTAGTGGTTTAAGTTATTATATTAAATAAAAAAGAAAGCAATTCAATTTTCAGAATGATATAATCTTCACTCAAAAAAAAGAATCATAATCTTACCTCGAACTGATGGTAAGCCTTGAAAGGAGTTTTCAGATAAAGATAGTATCTTCAACGAGGATAATGCTCCAATATCCATGGGTATGCTCCCACTGAACCTATTTCTTGCCAAATCCAATATCTCAAGTTTTCCAAAAGAACCTACAAAAACATCAATAATATCACATTCTACAAAAAGAATATTGGAACATATATACAATAGAATTAATTGAGACAATTTTATTATTTACCTTCTAAAGTCAAGGTTCCATTGAGAAAATTATTCCTTAAATTAAGCACCTCCAAATTGCTTAGCGGGTCCAAATCTATATCAAATTAAAAATAAGGTATTACAATAGTAAAATAAATCAATGGTTCTAATTTTTTCTCAGCCAAAAAAAACAGTTTGTTGTGATTTTGATTCATCCTTTTACTTCCTGATACCTCTCTCTCTGATAAAATTTTCATGATTTCAAAAGAATTTAGTGCACAAATGAACACTAATTACGTACCATGCGCAATAAAGGAGCCTTGCAAGTTATTGGTTGATAAATCAACGGATCTAAGGGATGGTAGTGTCCTTACAAACTTCAGTATATCTTTCTTGAAGTTGTTTTGACTGAGATCTATGTGTCCCAGCTTCCCCAGCTTACCAAGAGCTTTCAAATCTAAGGAATGATTAAAAAAAAGGATTATTAACAAGTCAAATAATTTTATCAGATCAGAAAATTCACCGGAAATAAATCATGAATTTTTTTTGGTGAAATAAATCATGAATTTAGCATTAAGTTATATAGTCCATAATATCAAAAAGCATGATTTACAGGATATGTCTTCAATAGGAATTTAATAATGGTTTTATGTTATTGGTTTGTACCATGAATATGAAGTGATAAAATTATAGTGGATTCCACCAAAAAAATTTCTAGTGGTCTACTTAAATAATTTCTCTTTTTTGTAAAATTTTGTGTCAAATACAAAGATTATGTAGTAGGGTATATACAAAAAAAAAATTTATTTTTTTTGAATATCGGATACGTTGTGGAATCTTAATTAATATATTAATTAAGATTTGAAAATCCATACATCATAATACATTTCAACCTTTTTTTCTGGCGAAAAAAGGAGATTATAATACATATCATCTTTAAAAAAATGTTTTGGTGCTACTAATTTTTATTGCAGATATATGATATGATACGTCATATCAAACACATTTCGCTACTTTGCAATTGTAGAAAACAAATTAAAAATACATATAAAGAAGAAATATTACTTTACGAAACTGGACATTACGTACCTTGGTCGGAGAGGGATCCTACAAACCCATTATTTCGAAGACTCAAACTCTCGAGGGATTTGAGGGCACTCAAAGACTTCACGGTGCTATTAGTAAAGGCCGAAGTTTGTACGAGTTCGTGGAGGGCCAGCTCAATCACGTGACCTGTGGTGGAATTGCACGTGACCCTCTCCCATAAACAACAGTCACTCCTGGGATCGTAGATCCAGGAAGGAAGAAGAGAGTCGTTTGATTGATTGCCATCATCTTCATCTGACGATGATTCAACAATAGCCTTCTTCAACTCTAAAAGAGCCCTTCTTTCTTCTTCTAAGCAACCGTTGTGTCCTTTGATGAAAACCAAAACGATTAAACTTAACACTAACAAACCTTTTCCCATTTTTTTTGGTTACTTAATCTTACATTAATTAATGGGATATATCTGTTCTCTCGATCTTTTTAAAGACTTCTCTCTCACCAAACATACACTAAATTTCTTCGAAGATTAATTACCCAATTTTCTTGACCAGGACAAGACTTGATTAAAGTCATGGGTGATTAATTACAATGCAGGAGTCATATGACCAGCTTTGTTGTTAAAATCTGTAGTACTATTGAAGTGTCAAAGTTGAAAATCCGTATAAATTGGTGCAAGACTTGTTTATATAAAAAATTCTTGAACTTTTAGTTTTTTTTTTTTTCCCTTCTCTTTTCACAAAAGGAATGAGATAGCCAACTGTAAGAGACTAGACCCACCAAGTCCCAAAACTTATTTTGGAATAAATATCATCTGCCTCATATATGTGTGCCTCGTACCACCAAATAGTACCACGTCTTCTTAGTTTTTAACGTTATTCATTGTTTGTTCTGTACAAATTATATTATATATGTTTATTTTAAAACCTTATAGGGTATATAATATTTAAGACTTACCTTTATATAGAATTTTTTTGGTATCCCATCCGGTATCCAGGGCTTTACCCTCACTACTCTGACTAATCCGGATCCGACTCGCGTCGCGCACCTGATTATAGTGGGTGAGTCTCCCAACAAGGACAGCTGCGTACGCAAGGTCTCGAACCTGAGACCTGCTTAAACTGGAACAAGCCGCTTACCACTTGATCCAACCCCTTGTTGGTCTTACCTTTATATAGATGATTATATTGAATTTGGCCTTAACCAGCTTGTATTTAGCTGATATTTACACTTTATGTTACATTTCTTTTATTAAAATTGTTTGTTGAAATTTGAAAATAAACAAGGTAGTAGATATTATTCCTGAGCATCTACGTCAGGTTTTTATTTTTATTTCAATAGTCGCACAAAAATTTTAATTTAAAAAAAATGTGACAAGCAACAAGATTTTTAATTTTGGGATAAGAGAAAACCTTAAATAAAAGGATAGTCATTATAATTCAATTATTATCCTAATATATTATATATCTTGGGTGAATGAAAATATTAACTGTAAAATTAATTTATCCAATCAATCAATTTTGGACAGATATCAGAAAGAGAAAAGACAAATGATGAGCATACAGCAGTTTACAAATAACTTTAAAATATAGGTAAAATATAGGTAAGATAATACAAATTACATGTGACACCATTTAGTAAATGGAGCATAAGTTGGGACACAAATATGTGACAGAGACCAATGAATTTCTGGGACACCTGCAAGTTGCAACATTCGTTATGCCAAGTCTATGAACACTTGCAAGGAAGTTAATGATAAGAAGCTGCTGTAAGGAGCAAGTCGTAGAATTTAAAAGATGGAAGACTGAAGACTCACTCCAAGTCTTCAACTAATTAATTAAAAACCAACACATCCTGAAATTGTTAGATAGCTGTCTCATCACGTCAACTGTAGAATACCAACAAGTGGTTGGTTCAAGTGGTTTGACACTTGTTCCCCTTAAGCAAGATCTCGAGTCTTGTGAATGGAGAAAACCATTGTTGGGAGAGATTTATCCCCGTAGTGAGTCAATCCGGCTCGAACAAGTTAACTTGTAAATATAAAAAAAAATAAAAAAAAATAACTCATAAAATTTAGATAATTTTATTTTAATTTTAATCCCATCCAAAATAAAGTGCAAAGGGTAAGTTATCAAAATTAAAATATTATTGGGATATAGATTTTAAAAGTATAGGAAAATTTTTGAGTTATCACCATATTACCAATTAGTCGTATGGCTGATGTGATGGTCAATCCACTTAATCTCCACGAGATGGGTAATTATGTCGTGGGAAATTTTTTACCTGAGAATTTATAAAGCAACTTACTTCATGCATCGTAAAATATATACGCTTTCGAAGGGAAGAGTTGTTCTTAATATACACAAGTAAATCGGTCCGCGCTGATGTGTCAGGCGTTCAGTAATCTACTTCTTTGAACAATATTTTCTATTCGAATTAAATTGTTTGATACGTAGGAAATTTTAAAAGCAATATGATTTTAGATGTGTTGCATGTTTAAAAGGCTATATTATTAACATTGAGTATATGCCCTTTTAACTATATCATCAAGTTTAAGAAAATTAGTTAGGGTTCAAAATTTTATGTAACTTTATATTTTCATTCTATTTTTGCCCCTATTCTCTTTCCCCCATTTACTCTCTCTCCTCCTATTCGCTCTCTTAACTAAGACTACCACTTGCAAGGTTAGTTTTGGAAATAACTAATAAGTATGCATTGGTTTTGTTAAAAGGATTTATAAATTGGGACAAAAAAACCTTCTAGAAGGGGACTTATAATTATGGACAGAGGGAATATAGTTTAGTCTTATCCAATATCATACTTAATGAGTTTTGTGGTTCCAATGTAGGGTAAATATGTAAATTTCAAGGGGTGTGGACAATTAAAAAGGAACAAGAGGGAGTACTATATATATGGAGGAAAGTTACCAAATTAAACCAAACTTGAACATGATCATAGCAAGACTTCCAAAAAAAGGAGAAAGTAGAGCAACTTCATACCACTTTTATTTGCTGGTGCTAGTGGGCAAATGGCATTTAATGTAAAATACGTACAAGGTGGTAATAACACGCATCAATAAAATTTTCAACGAAATAAAACCACCTCCTTCGCCAATAAGGGTTGATGTAGAGGATGGTTACGAATCCTAGCAGAACCACAATGTAGGTTGCAGCAAGGCTTCCAAGGAAGGAGACAAGATCAACTTCATACCATTTTCCTTCGCCCTCAACCGAATGTGCAATTGGTGACTGCGGTGGCTCATCAGCATCAATAGTATTGCAGCCTTTTGCCAATGGCTTTCCGCAAAGAAATGGATTGCCCTCGTAACTGCTTTCATCAAAAGTGCTCAATTGCGGTACATCTGGAATTTTACCTGATAAGTTGTTATGTGCAACACTGAATGCCCCCAAAGAGTAAAGTCGGGTCAAGTCAAAAGGAATTTCACCACTCAGATTATTGTAGGAAAGGTCCAAGCTCTCAATTTCGGATAAATTGGAGAGAGATATTGGAATGGATCCGACCAAATGATTGTGGGATACGTTTATTGCACGAATGATTGATAAATCTCCAATGCTCCAAGGAATTCTTCCTGTCAAATTGTTGCTCGATAGATCCAGCCCGGACATGAAAGTTAAAATGCCATCCTTATAAGGCATAACCAAATATTTGGTTGTGAAATCGATCTCAAATTGTACTTCAGCCGGTATACTCGTGGAGAAATATACATTCTTCCGTTGGAGATAATTCCCATAGTTATATGAGATTGTATCACCTTCCATGGCAATTTTCAAGTAACCATAGTATGGACCGACAACCTTAATCCCAAATGTGATATTGTTCAAACATGAAGGTATTGACCCAGAAAAAGAGTTGTTGGAAAGATCCATGATGCTTATGTCTGTTAATCCACACAACTGCTTCGGAATCAGACCACTCAAATCATTATTTCCTAACAGAAGTATTCTTATGTTGGGAAGTCCAACTGAGTTTGGGATGCTACCGGACAATCTATTACTTCTAAGGTTCAACATTGAAATGGATGAGTTGAATAGAGCCATTGGTAGGGATCCAGTGAACTTGTTCCCTTCCAAATTGACAACTTGTAAGAAATCTGACTTAAAACAAGAAGGTAATGGCCCAGAAAGCAAGTTATGAGAAAGATCTACCGCAGTTAAACTATGTGAATCTTGTTCACATGGAAAGTGGCCTTCAAAGTAGTTATCTCTCATGGCAAGCACACCCAATGCGGTCGAATTAGTAATCCAGCTAGGAATCTTCCCTGTCATCTTGTTATTGCTAACATCAAGCTCCCATAGTTGTTGCAACAAGCTGAAATCAACATTTGTCATACTTCCTGTGAAATCATTGTTATCCAACATAAGAGACAACAAGTTACTCAAATTGAAGTGAACTGAAAATATTTGTCCCTCAAATTTGTTGTTAGATAATCTTAGAAAGTTCAACTTGGTGCAATTTGCAACCAACTCCTTCGGCACCTCCCCCTTGAAATTATTGAATGACAAATCCAACATCTTCAAATCTTCCATCCTTCCAATAGAAAAGGGCAAAACACCTTCAAAAGAATTATAGGAGCAATTAAGATACTTCAAATTGGGAAATATTGTTCCTAGACCAACCGGAAACTGCCCATTGAAATTATTGTCCGAGATATCTAACCAAACAATATTTCTCATGATATAAGGAGGCAGAGATAATGGACCGTCAAAAGAGTTGTTCCGAAGATTTAAAACTCCAAGTTCAACATTGTTTCCAAGCAACCAAATGGGGAATTTTCCCTTCAACTTGTTCTGAGAAAGATCAACCGCTTTCAATCGACGTTGGGAATAAAGAAACTTCGGAATACTCTGAAGATTATAATTAGACAATGCTAATATCTCCACTTGAAACAATGAATTCCAACCACTATTTCCTGCATCAATATGCAGAGTATTGTTCTCAGTGTCATAACGCCCATCCATGCCAAGTATCACCACCTTAAGCTTGGAGTATTTTGCAGTTGAATTGAATGAGAAGAACCCTTCAAAAGAATTTTGGCTGAAATCTACATACTCAAGAGATTTCAAGCTTGACATTAAAGAAGGAGAAATGGCCCCATTGAATCGATTGTCAGAAACGTCTAAGAGTTTGAGAGAAGTTAAATTGTTTAGGCATGAAGGAAGAACCCCTCCGAAAAAATTATGGCTAAGATCTAACTCTTGAAGTTTCTTCAATTTACACAAGCCTGGAAAAAAAATAGAGAAATTAATTTCCTAATTAGTGAAAGCTTTCAATTATTTCAATGTAAACTTCGACATAACATTCTGATTCTTAATTATCTTACTTGGACTTAATATGCCTCCCAAAAAGTTCTGAGACAAAGATAGTGCCTTCAACGAGGATAGTTCCCCAATGTTTGGTGGGATGTTGACACTGAAACTATTGTTTTTCAAATCCAATATCTCCAAATTCTTATAAGAACCTGTAAATTAATAAGAAAAATACTAGCATTTGTAAATTACATTAATCATTTGCCAAACTCCCAAAGATTGAAAAAAAAAATAGAGGGTTAAAAGGATGTGCATCATTTAAATGGAAAACAATTTTTACCTTCAAATCCGTAAAGTAGATTATCCCTTAAAATAAGCACCTTCAAGTTGCTTAGCTCATCCACTTCTATTCAAATCAAGTTAAAAGGAAATACATATCATAGTTAAAATAATATATATGATTGTTAATTTTAAATTTTTTAGCATTTGCACATTGCATACTTACCAAGCTTAGTGAGGGAGCCTTCCAAGTTATTGCCAGATAGGTCAACAGATGTAAGGGATGGTAATGTCCCCAAAAACTTCATTATGTCATTGTTGAATTGGTTTTGACTGAGATCTACATATTTCAGCTTGCTCAGCTTAGCAAATGCTTTTAAATCTAAGAAAGAAATATAGCAAGGGCATTAGATTAGATATACAATAATCAAATCAAATTAGCAGGCAAAATCTTAAATCTAGCAATTGTTTTCCCATTCTTCTGGCATCCTCGTAGCCTGTGATCGAGGACTAAATCAGCTGATGCCTTCGAAGCAGTCTGGCCTAGAGCCATCTAATCTCTTCACTGTAATTGATTATTAGTTTCTTTTCCTTTCATATATAAAAAAAATTAAAAAAAAAAGAGATTATAATAGGTGTAAGTAAACCTGAATTTTCCAAAGTCAAGGTGTATGTAACGAAAGAACCCTTTTTTTTTCCCTACAACTTAAGTTTTTTTTTAAGCTTAGGAATTCATCAAAATTAAACTACTTCAAAACCATTTAACTTATATGGGCCAAACTATCTGCCCAAACCCAAAAGTCCACACAATATTCTAGAAGGCTTGGATATAAATACTAGTAATTCAAATGAATTGACTTTAACAAATAATAAGGCCCATTTAGTCGATTGGACCCGAGTGGACTCTTACCAAGCTTGTAATCTATATTGGCGTAAGGTTTTTAGGTCCTGTCCCAATTTTGATTTGACTCTAGTACTAACTCTACTCAAAAATAGCTCTAATTTAATTTAATTTATTTGATTAACAATTTTACTTTTCCCCTCTTGCCTTTGAATTTTAATTATATGTTTTAGATTTTCGGATGTTATTTTATTTTTTTATAGAAAATATATATAAATAAAAAATAATAAAAGAACTAAAGTATATTCCTAATTCAACAATATAAGAGAAAGAAGTCAAAGAAGTGCTGCAAATCCCATTAATTATATATGTTAGGTGGCTAGTTCTAGCTATAGTGAGTGAGCTACTTTTTAATTACAGTAATTTACTGAGATATTCAATCACATAATGATGGTTTGAATTAATACTTTGCAATAAATATATACTAGTATACATACACTATCAAAAGCTAAACATGCCTTTGTCAGAGATGGATCCCTCAAAGTCATTTTGTCGAAGAATCAAATTCTCAAGTGACGTGAGTGGACTCAATGATTTGAGGATGTTATTGGTAAATGCATTTCCACCAAGATCCAACGTCTCCAATCGCTTCAATCTCGAAAAGCTCTTATAACCTGAAACACAAAAGATTAAGAATAAGTTTTCAGAGTTGAAGCAAATTAAGCCCTGTTTTGGGAGTGAAATTCGAAGCAAAATTTCATCCACAAGAGGGAAGAGAAAATGGAACCTGAAGTGACATTCCAGTCAGGAAGTTGATTGAAAGACAAATTCAGAATCCTCAGATGCTCAAAATTCTGAAATAACGAGATTTGATCCCAATTTGCCGAAGATTTCAGGACAACTCCTTCGCCTTCGTCTTGTATTAAACTATGGAGAGACAGCTCAATAACGTGACCATTGGTGGAATTGCAAGTAACCCTCTCCCAAAAACAACAGTCATTCTTCGGATTGTCGATCCAGGAAGTAAGAACAGTGTTGATTCCTAAAAAGGAGTGAACAAATTCCTTCTTCAACTCTAACAGAGCCTTTCTTTCTTCTTCCAAACAACAGTTGTTTCCTTCAATGCAAAACAGAAGGATGAAACTTAACAGTAACCAATTCCCCATTTCTTGTTTTCGCTCCTAGTTTTGTTACACTATGGGCTGAAGAATATGGTGTCTATATATATATATAGGCAAATTGATGTTTTAAAAGAGTATGGTGGAGGTGGGGGAAAGGGCCATGGCTATATAGGGCCGCCATCACCATTCGCCGCCTAGGTTCCTAGAAATGCATACCACTTTTACTATAGGACCTAACTTTCTCGTTTTCATATGATGACTAATTGACTATTTTGAAAACCCAAAAGGCAGAGACATCGCTTTCGATTGAATTAAAAAATTAAAAGACACCCAAATTTAAAACAATGATATGAGATTAGTCCCACAACACACCATGCATGTGAGCTAATTATATGACAATATTTCCCTATAGCGAAGCTATTCTCGCTTTTCTTTAAATTTGTAATTTGGCGTAATAAGTTATAGTTATAAAATTATTATAAATATTTTATATTTAATATTAAATTGATCGCAATTTACTATTGGATATTTGATCTGGTGATAGAATGCTGGATACAATCTCTAGCAACCGTTCGGTGTATTAGTGTAAGGAAATTTCAAAGGCATATGCCATAGGAAAACTGAGTCTGAAAAGGCGACTTCTCATATCACAATTCACAAGCGAAACATATAATTCCATGAATAAGACAAAGGAGGGTGTCGGAAAGAAAGAGTGAAAATTCTATGACTCTTTTGATTCTTAGTGCGCATCAAATCCTTCTAAAAAAAGAAAGAAATTATTGCGCAAATCCAGTCATTTCTCACCTTCAAAATTACTAATGAAATACTATATTACAATTAACCGTGGATTTTATTATCTTAATCTTTTTTTTGGGTGCTGTTTTATTAAGAGCTTATCCAGTTAAAAGGGCTAAAGAACTCATAAAATAAACATTTACCAAAAAAAAAAGGCAACTTTGATGTGAAGTGTTTATTCGAATCTTATACTACATAACACATATAATTGCAACTAAAACTACATTGATTTTGTTGTTAAAAATTATCAAGTGCTTAATTCGGAACACTTGCGAAATAAAGCTTAGATGCGTGGTAAGAGGAGCAAAGTTGCAAGGAGTTCACCAGAACAACATAGACTTGACTTTCGATACTAACCCATACAAAGGGGTCATTTGAAACTTAACATGAAATATGAACATGAGAATATTAATTAGATAGGAATTTCCTCACCTTAGAAAATCTAAGAAGAAGAAAAAAGTAGGATATGTTCTATAGTTTTAGAAGTGGAGTTGTGTGAATGTGGTTTATCCCATATTGAATAGGGAAAACAAGAGTGAGTTGTTTAAATACAAAAGTGGCTAATTTAGTATTAGTTGGATCAAGTCAATGAATGAGCTAATTCTATTGGTAGTGGGACATAACACTTCGGGCACTTGGGCCTTCGAATTATTGGCTTTGTTGTATCTGCATAAACCCTTTAAGAAAGTGATTCATTTCACGCCTCAGAGTAAACACTTGCGTAATTTATATTTAGTAAATTAAAGTGCCTGATTAATTCTAATTATATATATTCATTCAGATCTTGACAAAACACTTGCGTAACTTATATTTAGTAAATTAAAGTGCCTGATTAATTCTAATAATATATATTCAATCAGATCTTGACAATTTCGAATATTAACGAAGAAATATGCCTGATTAATTCTAATAATATATATTCAATCAGATCTTGACAATTTCGAATATTAACGAAGAAATATAATGGCCATCTATTGTAATTTGGTATGATTTCTATTGTAGAGAATTGTAGAGACAACACGATTATATTAATTACCAGCATGTCCCAAGAACACAAATTAATATGGAGTAGCACAATAAAAACATCCAAAAGCCATCCCATTTATCATATATAGGTACTTATCAAAATCTTAAATACGTTAATATTGCTTCATCACACTTGCGAGGAATAAGAAAGAAAAAGATGCATGGTACGAGGAGCAAGTGGCAAAGAGTTCACATAAACAAGAAAAGAGACTCGACTTAAACTTACAATTCGTACCCAAACCAAAGATAGGGGTGTTGACGATGATGATTTAACTTGGAAACTTATCGTGAAATGAAAACATGAGAATTATTAAGAAATTTCCTCGATTAGAAAATCTAAGGTTAGACTTAAAGCCCAAGTTTCGGTTTCTGAATCAAGTAATTAACCCATAGTTATTAAACCCGGCTCGGAGAGTGACCTGTTCAAGGTCTCGGGTCACGTGTCAATTGGTTTAATTGTTGGGTTGATCGGATCAATACGGGTTAATAAATAATTTTTTTAAAATATTTTTATTAATTTTATATTTCTTATTTACATAAGTAACTTGTTAAATTTAATATGTAATAATACATATAAAAATTAATAAATATATTTTAATATATAATAAAAAATAAAATGAAATTAATTTCCTTAAACTTAATTTTCAACAAGTGGATCGGCCCGCGCTGGCACATCGGGCATTCAAAAATCTACTTCTTTAAAAAATTTCCTATTCGAATTAAATTATTCGATGCGTAGGAAAATTCGAAAATACTATGATTTTAAATGTGTTGCATCTTAAAAGGCTATATTATTAACATTGAGCATATGCCTTAAAGTTAGCAATAAATAGTTAATATTAGTTTGTACATGGACAGATGTAATAGCTTCAATATTGTTTCCTCCTCTAAAGTGTGTAGCACTTAAAACAAAAAGTAAGTTTACTCTCTTCTTCATATGGACATTTAGAAATTGTTATTAGTTGTTTGATAAGACATTGCATCATTGGAAACAAATGGTTTGTGGTCTCTTAAGAATTCACAAATTGCATCTTTAGCTATGTTAACATTATTGAAAAACAAATCAATAACTTGATGATTAACCATCTTCGGTTTTGTTATCAAATTAAAATAGACCCTATTTGTTATTATTTTGGGCTGGCCAATAAGTTCATTTGTTTTCTAAAAACAGTCTTGTCTATAATGGGCTAATCATATCATCAGTATAAGATTTAACTTTAATTTTTACTTAGAAATTTTATATCAGAGCTTTTAAACGTTTATGTTGCTAACCCATTGATGTTACAATTCTAAATTGTAACTCATTGGTTGAATAGCATTAATAGACATCGTTAAAAAGGGCTCCCACATAGCATAGGCCTTAGCCAAGTCTTCAAAATTCTCTGTAAATTAAGAAATACTCAACTCAAATCATAGAAAATTCTTTGTAAATTAAGAAATACTCAACTCAAATCCTGATCCTTAGCTATCTTATCTAACAACTTTGTTCTAACTTAAAAGAAAATATTATTTATTTTGTAGAATAATTAAGTAGAGATATGGGGGATAGGAATTATTTTGACATTTATTGTGTGAAAGAATAATTAAGTAGAGATAGGGGGATAGGATTTATTATCATAACATTTATTATGTGAAAGGAAATGCATAATTACAAAAAAGGGCTCAAGGGCAAGAACTGGCTAGAAACTAACCTAGGGTCTTCTTAGTAATTTGGCAAATGAGAAAAGACAAAAAAGGACAAAAAAAGTTCAAATGGAGCCTCCTCATCGATCCTCAAAAGGGGCGTTTAGTAATTTTATTAGGTGTTTCAAATAATATGTAGTATATATATATATATAATTAACAACTTCAAATTCAAAGTAACTAATATATTAATTATCAACCTTTTAATGCTCTTTATGATAATGTTTATTAAAATATCATTTTACTCTATTACCCTTATATATCTATTAAAAATGACAAAAAAAAGTGGTTTAAATGTAAATTTTAAGTACAAAGCATCAACCCACTCGGGTCATTAAAATCCGATCGGGTCACCGGATCAATCTGAATTTCAACAAATCTGAACGGTTCATGATGGGTCAATAACGCAAATGGTTCAATGAGTAACCCGGCCCGATTCAAGCTCAGGTGGCGGGATTAACCAAATTAAATTGCTCAAAGAAGATAAAACATATAAGCCCATAATAATAGTTTAAAGTTAAAGCCCAAGTTCCATAAGGCCAAATATATTGAAAATTTGAAGGCTATACTATTAGCCCATAGATAACATCCTAATAATTGAGAAAGGCAAAGGAAAAGAAAAGACGAAAGAGCATAACCAAAAAGCAACAAAAAACCTGGCATGAATTTCTGAAACAACGTACTGCAAAAGTTTAAATTACAAGTCAAGCCATCACAGCAAAGCAATCAGAAGAAAAACAGAAATGAAGCAGAGAGTAGTAAATTAGCTAAAGTAAAGAAACTACAAACAAAGGGCAAACCCCAGAAAGACCCCTCAAGGAAAGCAAGCCAAGCTGTAAAAGTGCAATCCTTCACGCAATGGAGGTAAGGGAAACGAAAACTTTTACCGCAGTATATAAATGAATACTGTAAATGAAGAGGTAAGCAAGTTAAGGAAAGAAATAAATTAAAGACCCAAGACAGAAGAGGGAAGGGCCTGCAACTGCAAAGTCTTTGTGGTTTTTTCTTGTTTCAAATTTCAATGCTTCAGCTGTCATGATTCATCATCATTCACATAATCATAATTATAGCCTTTTTAAAAAAAAAAATTGATAATTTCAATTTTTGTTTTCACAGTTCAGATGTTGAGATGCTTTGATTTTGATTATAAATACATCGTGTACATATATTCTTCTATACAAATACAAGAAGTAATTCTCTCCCATTTTATTTGTTACTATAAGTTTCAAGTTTATAGTCATTAGAGTTTTTCGCCTTCATTTACAAAATTTTTTATTATTATTAATAAAATATTAATCGAGTAACACTCAAACTTAATTGGAGAGTCAATTTTTGTAGTAAACAATAAGAGGGTCTATTATGTTATAAATTAAATTAAAAAAAGAAGGTCCCCCTACTTAATTAACTCCTTAATACTAGTACTAATGTTGTTTGAAAGGGAAATAGTACTATTTGGTTATCACAATCACATAATTACATTATATATGAAGACTATCCAAGAAATTCTATCACTAAGGTGGAGAATTTAGACTTTATAGTATTCTTTTTTGATAGCTGTAATTATTTATTTTGATGGGTTTGTCGGAAGTAAACATAAAGACGAATTGAATGCAAGTCAAAGTTGAAGGAAGTAGTTGGATTAATGAATTCTTTAATTAGGAGATGAAAGTAGATATGCAGAGAGGAGACATGAGTCAACTCCGTAGCCTCAAAGCCAAACTTTTAACCTGCAAATTCTTGACTATATAGATTGCCTTGCGTAATGTAATTTGTTTCCTTTCCTATACAAAGTCTTCCATCATCTTCAAGCTTTTTCAAGTATATGATGATAATTATAAAGTGAGGCTATGTCTTTAAACTTAATCTCGAATCTTAATATCACTTCATACGGGATACAAAACTCGCCGAATAATTAGGTGAAAAAGTTATTTTTAATTTATGTCAAAAATTCTAATTAACACTACTTAATTAGAAATGTGACTTTGTAATTAGGTTGAAAAAAAATACTTCCTACGTTCTATATTATCTGTCCCTTTTGTGTTAAACCAATCATACATTTGACTTTTAAATACAAAAAATATATATACAATCAAATTTTCAAAAAATATGTTTTGAAAAGCTTAAGACTTAACTTAATCAAAACATAATTTTTTAATATTTATTTTTATACAATTTTTTTATAATTAAAAATCAAAATTATGAAACTTTGATCCAAAAGGGACAGATAATATGAAACGAAGGGAGTAATTGAAGTTTCGTGCATGTGGGATCCGTGTGCGTGACCTAATTTTTCAAGCAAGAGTCTACTAATGATAAGAACCGCTAATTAATTAAAGTAAAGTTAAGGCCGAAGCTTCAAGGCATTGAGGTTTTGACCCTTTCGCCAAAGTGGGACCTTAATTTTACCTTTTCTTCAAGTGAAACCGTGTTCTCAATGTCAATGCCGTGTTCCCAATGATGATTATATAATTCTTTTGGCCTAAGAGTCAAATACAAACTTTTTCATTTATTCTTTAACATAATTAGTATGAATCAAAATTCATTGCACCAACATTATTTATAATACCTTATTACTAGTAATTTAAAATATGTGCATTGGTTTCATGTATCCTCTTTATCTTCATTATTATTAATATTATCATATGGAGTATATATATTATATACTTTAATGTTTCCATTGATTTATCCTACATCAAATGTACTATAATATTTGATTCTTTGATTTAGAAAATGAAAATAGTCAACTCCATGGTTGGTTTGGATGCTAAATGAGCATGTTTTCTATGGCATTGTCCACAATTCGAATCAAAATTAGGCCACGATGATTAAAAATTAATGAGAAATATATTTGATCAATAATTGTCTCTATTAATAAGACTCGAATTTAAGGCACTATTTACAGAACAAGTGTCAATACTTAAATAATGAATCAACCAATTGTTAGTATCATTCTATGCTATTTAAGGAGTCAAATGCACCGAATATGATAAAATGCTCCTTAGACTTTAAGTGCAATTTTCATTTGAGTTGAGGTTGATCAATTTGGCATTATTAATATCATAAAGTCTCTCAAAAGATTAAAAATGGTTTGTAATATGAGTCTATATATAATACACCGTTAGTGGAGTTTAGTAGACTATATAAGAGGGTCTTGAAGGGTGACATGTGTCCTCTAGGGTCTAAATTGAAATATTTAAAATTTAATTAATTCAGAAAATGGACATGTATCAACTCCATAATCCGCTTGCGAAATCCAAAATTTACATCGCCAGTGTATCAAATAATTACCCTTGTAATATGTATGCACCAATTTGACTTTTATTGTAGAAAAAAAAACAATTTGATTTTTATGCATAAAAAATTTATAATTAGAATTTTATCTATTAATTTAAATTAGTATTTTATAAAAATAAATTATTTAAGAAAATATTTTTTTTATTCAAAATTTGAAAAAAAAAGAAAACAGAGGACGTTATTTAATTTATGGAGGAAGAAGTGGTGTGGCAAGCAAAGTCATAATTTTGACATTTTCCTATGTTTATGATTTTTATGATTAATTCAACAACACTCCTCCCGCTGACTCTCTTCCTCTTACAACAATCTGACATTTTCTCTCCCCACCAACACATCGCCCAATAAAACCATTACATTACCCCAAAACCCAACCCAACCATCAAAATCTCCAAAAAGCTTCAAAACCTTGGAAGCAAACTCCTCTGTTTTTTCCTCCTTTATAAACACCCAAACTAAACCATTTTTTTCTCCACTTTTCTTCCATGGCTTCCCCCTCTGCCACCGCCGCCGCCACCATGCACCACCACCTTGCAGACCCAACCTCACCCAACACCACCTTCGTCCAAGCCGACCCTTCCACCTTCCGAACCATAGTTCAACAGCTCACCGGCGTCTCCGACGACTCTTCCGCCCAAAAGCTCCCTCTCACCGGCCACCCACCAGCTCGCCCAGCTGGTTCCTCCGTCGACGCCGCCATGGGCCCTAAGAAGCATGTTTTCAAGCTCCACGAGCGTCGACAAGCCATGAAGAAGCTCGAAATCAAGCTGAACAACCACAACAGCATTAACATGGGCAAAAACGAAAGCCCTTCGGATTTCTTGTTTGTCAGACGAAAAGGGTTCTTAGTTTCACCGGTTTCAACGTTGGACTTCTGGTCGCGCGTGAGCCCGACGTCGCACGGGGGAAGTGAGAATTTGAGATCGCCGGCCGAAGAAGAAGAAGAGAGAGTTATTGCTGAGAAGGGTTTTTACTTGCATCGGAGTCCTTTGAGCACGCCAAGAGGAGGAGCTGAGCCAGAGTTGTTGACTCTGTTTCCTTTAACCTCTCCTAGGGAAAGTGATGAGCATAATTAATTCTGAATTATGAAGCTAATTCTTCTTCTAAATGATTTGTTAATTGTTAATTATATTATATCATATGATATTTTCAAGGTATTATTAGTGCTAATTTTCTTGGTTTAGGTTAATGGAGTTTACTTTTTAGGAGCTAACAGAAATTCAGAAATGGCAGCTGAATTGCTGATGCTTTGTCTGCCTAGCTTGCATGTTTCTTACGCGCTACCTTTGCGCTTGCTTTGGCAGCAATGCAGTTGATATATGAATGATGAATTTTCCTTGTAAATTACAATTAGTATGATTAAGATTCTATTTTACTTTTCTTTTTGCTATAGGTAGATATATATTTTATGAATCAGATTCCATTTATAAATAATATATGTTTGTTTCTAGAGCAAATGGAAAAAAAAAATTAATGGAGAATATGCTAGTATTTGAAAAGATTATTTCAATATGAAATAAATAATAAGTATATATCTAAAAAATAAAACCATTTGAACTAGGATTTCTTTATGCAAATTGAATTCTTTGTTTTTATATTTGTTAAAAGAATTAATTTCCATTTTATATAAAGCAATTTAGTTTTAGGGTAGATGGTATATTGTTATCAATTACATAAAATACTTGAATTACTCTTTATGATTGAGATGACTAGAGATTGAATTGGTCTAAATGTGAAACCCTCCTCCCGACATAGTAGACTACTCCTCTCCTACAATCCTTGTAACAAAAAAAAAGTGTTGGAATTATATATAGTTGATGGAAAATTTAATTCTTCATTTTAGTTATCAAGAAATTGATGAAGACTTTTTACTTTTTTTAAAGTCGCATTGGCCAAAAAAAGAAAGAAAAAATTTAACCACAAATATTACAATTTAGCCCTCAAAACCAATTTGTGACAAGTTGAGGATGAATGGTGTAAACACCATGATAATGGTCCAATATTATAGTAATACCATATGAATATAGAATTGGTTTTAGATTGTTATTGGAATTGCATTTGTCACACATATATATACTATATATAATTTTTATTTTTAGTGACTATGAAAATTACTTAAAAGCCAAATTAAGGATTAATGTGGTGGCTCCTTTTGGTTTTTTTTTTTTTACTCACTTTTCCTCCCTTACTTTTCCTGTCGTCCTTTTTTGTAATTTACTATTTTTATATTTATGATTAAGTGTGTTTTAATTACATATTAATTGCGTGTGGATATTAGGATTTACCGGTTCAACTCCTCTGCGGAATTCCAAAGGACTGGTGCTATAAACATATCTTCAATAATGGTTGATTCATGGGTAAACTATTGACATTCCAGTTCTGTTTTCCTTTCGTCTTCATTTCTATTTGGGTGGGTTTCTTCTTCCCTAACATTTCACTGAATTGGTTTCACATAGACTCCGTTCTGTTTCCTAACATTTCCAAATGGACGTTGATAAGATCATTCCATTTAATTTAGCAACGCTTTAGGATGACATAACCTAAAGTGAAGAGTTTTCACTTCTCACCGCAATATTTTGTGGTAAATCTGGATTCATTTGGATTTATATTATAGTTAGGCAATGCTAAGTACAATGATTTTGTGATGCATTGTGTAAATTACATATGTTCCTGCAAATGCTCTCAACTAATTCAATTCTCCTACGACAACTATACATGCTCCTTGACTACAAAAAATTAGGTATTCCTTATGCAGGCCAAATTCTCTCACCTACCCAAGTTCATTAATTCAACAAGTGCAATCAAGATTATAAAATGACCGCAGCGTATTATGCTTTTTTAGATGATCAACATACATTTTAAGCAACAATTAATATTAGCTTTATTTTGATGAATTATCTAGAGATGGACGAGTAGAATATTAGTTTTATTTTGATGAATTACCTAAAGATGGAGTAGAATTTAGATAATGCACTTTTAGAATGAAAGAGAGGTCATGTGTTTTGCTTTATATATGCGAATTATTTGTTTCGATGTATGAGTTTCTCCTAACTGATTAACTTATAGTCAATGCAATATCTTCTTATTAACCGACTTAAACAACTACAAAAAATATAGTCTTAATA